>VWZO01021181.1:480423-525041 GCA_013396975.1 Bucco capensis
GGAAGCGGCCCCGGCTGCCCGACAGGCGCCAGCAGCCCTCGCGCCGTCGTTTCTGTCTGGGCCTGTGTGGGGCGGGGACGGCGAGTCGCGTCCGACGTGCCCCTGCCGGTGCTGCGAGCAGCGGTCCCGTCTCCTCGCAGCCCTGTACCGCGGTTTCCCCGGGGGTTGTCTGTAGCCCGGCTCGCTGCCGGGGGTCAGCGATTATTAGCTCGTCACCGGTGCTGTGCGAGCCGTAAAGGCTTCCTCTGCCCCCGCGCCGGGGCCGTATGGAACTGCCGTCCCCTTCCCGTCCGCCCTATGCCTCCACGGCACAGCCGGAGCCGGCGGCTGCCGCCCTTTAACCGGACTGCTACTCGCCGAGGCTGGCCGCCAATATCCGGCGCAGCTCCGCTGCCTGGGATGCTCCTCCGACGGCGTGGCCGGACCAGGGCAGGGCGCGAAGGTGTTCGAGGATACTCGGGCTAACCGGGACGGGGTTGGACAGGGTCGGGCCTCCTCAGGGGGTGGTGTGTGCCTCCCATCTATGAGACTGCTGAAGCTGCTTTGGAAAGCAGCGAGCAACGCAGTAACCATCTTCCTGCGCCCGTGTTTAACACTCCAACAAGCACCAGGGAAGTGATGTTAAGTGCGGTGCTATTTCCTGCGTCCAGCATTTTGCCGGGCTAGCGCTACAGCTGAGAGCCCTGAGGAGCAAGGTGCTGCGTTCCGGTGCAGAGGTTTCGGTATCAGGAACATACTCCCGGCATAAAGCAGAGGGTAAATGTTGCTGCTCCTATATCAGAAATGACACGTGGGCTGATCCAAGGAGCATCTCTGCAGAAGGCTGTATGAAATAACTGGATATCTCAGCTGAGCAGTGCCTGAGTAGATGTGGAGTTTGGGCACCTTCATTTGCTTGCGTAACTGGGCTTCCACTGCTGAAGGGGAAACGGTTTATCTGTCAGTTGCTGTATCTTGCTCTGTTGCAAGAAAACTGTCTAGATGGCCAGAAAGACTTTAAGATGGATCCCTGGATAGAGTGTCATTCATATCCGATTGTGCTCACACAGAAGTGGAGTTTTAAAGCACACTTAAAATAACAATACCCCTAGATATCTGTGTTGTCATTATTATCATTATTCGTTGTTTGTTTACCACCCCCACTGTAAAACTGCAGAAATACACCACTGATAAAGCTCTTGACCTGGGACTTTAAATAAGCTTGCATCCTAAATGCCTCAAAAGATCATTTCAAGAGTTTAGAAGGAAAGTGTCTGAGAAGAGTCCTAGTGGAAGAATACAGAGCTGAAGGCCATGGCTGCTGCGTTTAGCTGTGTGGTTCAGGCTACTTGTCACCTGCAAGATAGATGTAGTTGGGGAAAAAAAACCCCTGAACACTGTAAAGCCCATCCTCCTCTGTTTCCTCTGGGGTAGCAGCCTGAGAACATGTTTCTGCCAGGGACTGTAAGCACAGGAGAAGCAGCTCTCAGGATGATAAGGAAACTGCTGAAGGATGTGCTTCCTATTTGGGATGGATATCACGTTTGCAGTAAGCTGTAATGGGTTGGGGGCAGATATGACTTTGGATCATTGCTGTGCTGCAGTCAGGAGTATTGGAATCTTGGCTCTTGCTTGATGAGGCACTTTATTTGATTAAAGTTTCCCTTTTAATCAGAGATATGGTCATTTCCCGTCTCTAAAATGGAATCTGGCTCTGGGGGTCATGTCTGGGTAATAAAGGGACTGGTTGTCTTGTCTCAGGGGAGCTAATATCGAATTTATTACCATCAAGGGAAAGCAGAATTATACTTGTAAAATGTTGCATAATAAATTTAGCCTTCTTAGTAAATCAAATCAGCAGATACCCTTATCTGCAAGAGATGCGTCATCGCTACGTGAGCTTCTTTGACTAGACAGAACTAATGGGGAGAAAATGTACCTTCAAATGTGGTCAAAGTTGGTGAACCCACAGTAAATTAAAGTAAAAAAAAGAAGTCTCCCTGGTGTTTGGCTTAGAAAGTCATAATTATATTTGGGAAGGGACTTCAGGGTGAGATGAGACAACATTTAAAATTTTGTACTTTTATCCCAAAGCCCAGAAGATGCGACACTTGTTCTGAAGGGAGGAATGCGGAGGAGGTGATGTACTTCATTTGTCCTCCAGTGCAGAACATGTGGTTTTGGAAAGCCTCTGTTAATGTCAAGGAGATGGAAAAGATTTTAGGTCTATAAAAACCAGAGCTGACTGCACCAGGACTTGTTTCTTGTTCTAGAGGCTGCTGTAGATGAAGGAAAATGCAGCTCATGATGACTATTTTGCCATAGAAAGGAATTTGTTCTTGAGTCCAAAACAAGCCCAGGGCTCAGGAAGGGAAATGACATTTAGGATCTTCAGGATTTCAGAAACAACAGAAAATATATAACACATGTATAAACCTACACATCTGATGATGGCATCTGTTCAAATTGAAAGTGAGGGGAAAGTGGGGTTTAGTATGACCATTTGTTCACACTGCTAACACTTTAGTTTAAAAAGAAAGGCCTACCTACAATGCGAATTTTGGAAAAATAAGGAAGGTTTCTCTCCAAACATCAAAATAAATATCCAAAGAGTTAAACAGAAAAAATTGTGTACAACCTGCATTTGCTTGTCCTGCTACCTACTGAATTCATAGTTCTTGGACTTTGGAATAACAGTTGTTTTTGATGCTCTTTCAGGGTGATTTTCCAGAAAGAGAGAAGCAACAACAGCTGTGATGCACTCTGCTGTCACAAGTGGACTGAAGTTAATCATCTATCTGTAGGAGTCTTTCTTCCATGGGAGAAAAACTTTCTGCTATGAGGAATCTGAACACAATGAGTCAGAGAGTTCCCCATATCTGCAAAATATTAATTTTCTTAATAGCCTAGTACTTACTGTCTGCAATAAAGAGCTTGTCCTCTTAAGGATATGGAAATACTTTTTAGCACTTAGTGCTAAACTAATTATGTGTTTCTTTTCTAAATTTAATTTTTGATTAAAAGATGTGCTACTCTGATCCTGCCAAATAGAAGAGGTTCACCTAGTTTGACAAATATGTTATAATCTTTAAAAGTGTAGTGGAGAAAAAGAGAGGAAATAGAAAGTTGTCCTGGTTTGAGTTAGAACAGAACTAATTCTGTTCAATGATTTTACTTTCCAGCTAAAGCTCTTCTAAGTAACTGCACTTGTGTTTTTCACAGACAGTGCCTATTTCTAGTAGTGATAAGGCTCTGTGTTTAGAGCTAGTACCAAGGATTGGTCTGCAGACCAAGGTCACTGCTAAATCTTGTGTACCATGTTGGGTGTATAGAGTAAAAGGCCCCACCTGCAGGGAGGGGTGGACAGGAGAGGTGACCCTAAACTGACCAACTAGGTATTTCATTCCATATATGTCACATTCTCTATAAAGCTGAGGAGTCATAAGAGTCAAGTTGTCTCTTCTTCAATGTCCAGCGTCTGGGGAGGACTCTGTTCTGACTTTGATCCCAATCCATGAGTGCCTGAATCCAGTTCCAGGATAGAGCTCCTGAATTTGTTTCCCATCTGCCACTGAGTCCGGTCTGGGACTTCTGCCACAGCTTCAAGTGGTGACGTAGTTGCCATGGGAGGTAGAGAGTAGAGGAAAGAAGGAGTCCTGGCAGGGGCTGGCAAATCCCATGACAGGGGAAGACCAGGCAGGGCTTGGTGCCTCTGGTCCTGCTTTGAGTTCCTGCTGGGAAATTCTGTTTGGCACTACTAGCTGGACAAGCTTTAACCTCTTCAGCCAATGGGGCTTTTGGCATTAGTGGGAATAGGCACCAGGCACAGCCTTCTGAGGAGACCATGTCTGTTTTAATTCTCTGCCAAAACTTCATATGTAATACAGGTATGATGAAGAGTGGGTACTGTACATGGAAGTGTGCCCATCCATTTCTGTAAAAGCAAAGCTGCTTTTTACAAATGTTTGTTATAATGTTGTTTTTCTTGAGGAATGCTAAATGATCTGGTTTTTTTCCTTTGTCAATAATGTTTAGAGAGAGACAGAAAAATAGCTGAGAAAGAGAAGTAATTCAAGGGTTTGTGTCTAAGCTTATGTTAGCTGCAGTAGTAGTTGATGTTCTTGTAATTCATAACAGACAATTGTTCAGTTAGAGTTAAAAGAGAGCTATTAAATTACAGTGTGTCTTCCAATTCTGAATATACAGGGTATTCTCTATGATAATGTCTCTACTTCTAAATGGATGAGCAAATGGACTTTCCACTTCCCCCCTTGGAGAATACTTAGCTGTTCAATAAAATTCACAGCTTGAATAGTCTCTTATAGTTCAGTTTGAAATTTCTTTTCCTGTTTTGTTCCCGCTATGCCTATGTCTACTGTGTGTCAACTTAAACCACCCTTGTCTCCATCCTTGTCTCTTCTTCACATCCTTCAAACAATGCTGTCAGTCCCAGACTACATTAGGATGACAAATGCTGTCCATTTTTGAGATGCAAGAACCAGCTGTAAGGTCTAGGAAGATCCTACTTCTCTTCCTAGTATCTTAGCATCCTTTTTGTGCTATAATGTCTGTCTTTGCTCTTTTGAGGAAGCCTGTCAAAATGTTATCCAACCAACCTTTAAAATATTGTTTGGTTGGTTGGTTTTTCTCCCCCAAAGTTACTCTGTTTTTCAGCTTTTCAGATATAAAAATACATGCTCTATCTTTGCTCCAAACCCCCTAGAATTCATTCATGCATACACTAATTTCTTGTTCAATTTTGCAGGGAGCAAAAGCTGAAGAAATTGAATGCTACTGATTCTTAACATGCTTCTCCACTAGCCACTCATGCCTGCTCACCTTTTGGGGCTTTGCTGCAGCCCAAATCAAATTCCTCATTAGCTCCTCATTACTTAACAACCTCTCAGAACTAAGACAGCAGGAAACATGCCTTCCACACACTCACCAATAGTTTCTATAGCTTTAAAAGCAGTATCAGATTGGCAATCTGATTTGCTGACAGTTAAAATGTAGGTTTCCATCATGCTAGACATTCTCCTCATGCTGGCTACAGAAGAAGGATACTTCAAATAACCTGTCAGAAGATATTTTGATCTGGTTATCTGTAAAGTGATCAACATTGTCCCAAGCAGAATGAGTTGAATTTGAGTACTTTACTTAAACGGGGAGGAAAATACCTTGGCAAAGAACTGAAAACTTGTTTGCAGGATATATTGCATGTGACATATCCCAGTGACAGGATACAAATCAACCTGTATCTTCATACTATTTAAGTGAAAATTCACTGTCAAGAAAAGCTCTGGCATCTGGCACTTCTGTAATGTATTTTTACAAAATTATTGCAAAATTATTCTGAGTATAGTGTGAAATAGATGTTACTGTCTTGAGACAAACAACAGAATGCTGTAGTAGATCCTACTTTTCCATGTGACTTGCAAAAGTCAGGAAAGTTAAGCCTAGATAATTACTCAGTGTTTTAGATATTTACTCACATACATACATTATAGGAATTTTAGGTATGGCTGTAGCAGAATTTATCACTAATTTTGTCCTTCTCATTGCATTGTTTTATTCATAGGAAGTTATATTTCTGTAGCTTCATCCTTTGCTTTAACATTTTAAATGGCTGTGGCATTCCAAAGTATTGAAAACACTTGAGAACAAGGGGAGAAAACTGCTCCCTTCTGCAGCATAGATAAAACCAGTGGAGACTAAACTCACCTTGTAGGTATTTGCAAATATGTTGGATTTGTATACACACAAATTTAGGAAGGGACATTAAATATGCATCATGGCTACTTCCTCAGGAAGGTGTAAGACTGAGTCTTACCCATCTGGGGAGCATGGGCTCAGGTAACAGGTGGGGTCAATCTTGGGATGGGACAAGCTAGCATTGGTTTGAAGCTGCTATTGGAGTGAGGTCCTGGGGTAGAGGCACAAGAATGAAGGTAGTGATTTCATAGTGCTTTTTGTCACTTGGAATATCTGCTGGGATCTCTGTTGTCAGTGTTGCTTCAGAGCAACCTACGGTCTATGTGGCCCTTGTCAGCTGGGTTCTCTTCTTAGCATGGTACAAAAGGCAGCAGCTCCTGCTGGTGCTTTTGGATCTATCAAAGCAGTCTTTGCTATTTTTAAATAGAGATAAATAATAATCTGTGCTTAATAATACATTAAATAAGGTGGGTTTTGTCTTTCTTCATGAAGTACTTTTACTGTTTTCTCTCTTATTTTGTTTGAAAGTGTTGTGAGTTGCTCTCAGCATGAAGGTTGTTCTCAGAGAACTTGCTGTAAGTACAAGATATCTGACATTAGAAACCTGGACTGCACTGACTGGCTCTCAGGGGCTGTGCATCTGCCATTGCCACCCTGTCTGGGCTGGAAGCATATGGAGTTGGTGCCAGTTTCCTCACTCCTTCCTGGTGTCTCATTCTTAGCGCATTGATGCTGAGGCAGGGCTTTGGGAAACCTTTCTTAGTGTTGATGCTTCTGAGGACCCTTGCTGGGTGAGAGCTGGGCCTGGCAGTGGAGCATCACGCAGTGCTAGCCAGTGTTCCAAACTGGCTGATGCTGTGGGGATGCTCCCTGCCTAGGCTGCTAGCAGGCTCCAAGCTGCACAGCACTGCACTTATGGAGAGGCATTACTAACTGGGGCCTGGCTGCAGAAAAAGTCAGATAAGATAAGAAATCTGTGAAAGCGCAGGTGTCCCTTGACCAGTCCCTGCCTCTCTACAGCCTCCCTTCAGGTAGTTATAGAGAGCAATGAGGTCTCCCCTCAACCTTCTCTTTTCCAGGCTAAACAGGCCCAGATCCTTCAGTCTTTCCTCATGAGGCTTATGTTCTAAGCCCTTTCCCTAGAGGTATTAAAAAGACCTATAGATGTGGCATTTAGGGACATAGTTTAGTGATGGACTTGGCAGTGTTAGGATTATGGTTGGACCCAATGATCTTAAAGGTCTTTTCCAACCTAAACAATTCTATGGTTTTGTGTTTCTCCTCCCCAAAACCTCTGCTGGTGCCATCAGTTTGGTCATTTGTTGTATTTGCTCTTCTCTTTTCTTGGCTATGTCCAAATCAGCTTCTCCTCTGCCGCATTTAAAAGGGTCTGAGATGGGCTTGAACTCAGTTCAAGAGATAATTTCTGCAATTTTTAATACATTTTTGTATAAATTCGTCCCCCAACTCCTCTTCGAATCTGAGAAGAGTAGGTCATAAGTGGAGTAAATTTCATAAGAAGTGCTTTTTCAGCACATCCAGTAACTTTGTGTTTAGAAATTGTGCTGGAGGCTCTCTGGAGGGTCTGTAAATCTGAGGAGATGAAGTCTGTTTGCTAACCAAGGCAGGACCAGCTGGGTAGGAGGAAGAGCACCTGGGAGAATCAGCTGAGTGAGCTCCTGCTCTGAGCCTTCTTGCTGGTGAGAAAATGCATGGGATTTGCTGTCAAAATGTGATGGGATCAGTGGTGTCCTGGTTGTAATGCCAAAGAGTTTCTAGTTAAGTAGGCTAGAGTCAGAATCAGATCTTCAGTGTTCTTTAGCAGTTTGGCAATATGAATGGTAGGAGCTTTTTGTTTGTTTTGGTGGATTTTTTTTGTTTCTAGAAGCACAAAGTTAGGGGGCAAGTTTTCTTTGACATCCAGTGAGAGAGTGGCACCTGCGGATGAACTTCATTCTTACTGAGTGTACCTAATTGATTTAATTTTGGACACAGCAATAGAATGAAAGGTATCTTGGATCTGCAATGTGTCATCTATTTTCCAAGGACTTTTCAAATTTTTATTGTTACTATTTAGAACTCTGTTTTCAGCTATCCCCATAGTATCTGAGCATTACATCACCTGTGCGTTGCATACCTGAACTCTATGTATGGAAAAGAAGGCTGTTCTATGCAGGCTTCTGTACTATGCACATAACTTCCATAAAAGGAAAATGTAGGGTGCCATAGTAAGCTAAAGGATGTTGAACTGTGAAGGGGAGTGCATCTTTCATTAGAGAAAAGTGAAGTTGCTCTTGAAGGGAATCCTATGCCTCCTGACACGGTTTTAGGAAATTATTGGTACCCACTCACGTCCTCACAGTGGACTTTCAAAGATTTTTTCCATTTCCTTGATTGCAACTATATCTAAAGAAGTTGGCACTCGAGAATTGAGAGCAGAAGGCAATGACCTTACCTTATCCACAATGCCAGTGGAAGCCACCTATTCTTAGGGTGGTATAATTCTGCTCTTGCTGTGAGGCTGCCTTTGATTTCAACGCAAAGGCTAGAGCTCGCATACGGGAGACTATTGTCCTGCATCTCTTGCAGAGCGTGCATTAACTGGAGAGCAGGCATCTGATTAACATCCCTAGCGCTGTCATAAATCAATCTGTGTATGTTTAAACAAGTTACATCAGCCTAATGGGAAAAGATGTGGTGAGGCAATTAAAGGAATTAACCCAGAGCAGGAGGGTCGATACCATGGAGTAATCTGTTGCTGGAGTGTGACAATCAGGCGCCGTGGTAGTTCTGGCAGCCAGTCCCTGCAGGAACCAAGCCCCAATCTATCTCATGAGGCTGCTGATGCATTTTCAGAGGATCTGGCAATCGGGCTCTGGGGCTTCCAAATGCTTGCAGGCTGATGAGGTTTAATTATTTTTTGTTATTAATTTTTATTGCTCAAAGGTCAAAAGCAGCTCGATGTGAATGACTTCACTAGTTTGGGTGTGTAAATAACCCAGCTCATACCTTTCCTGTCAGTCAAATCTGAGCATAAGTAGAGTGCAATCAGTTTAAGTGATTTAATACTGTCTAGGTAAGCTTTTCTTCTTACTCACTGACTCAAGAAGGTTGTCTTGCAGTATCGTTCTTATGCGTTAGTGAGTTGCCTAAATCAAGCAGTGCAAATGGCTTCCATTAGAAAACAGAAACTCAGACTTCATATTAGATTTAGATTGCAGTGGTCACTATGGTGACTTTAATAAAAAAGGAGGGGTGGGGAGACTTTTCTAAAAAAGAAATGGGTTTGTTTTCCTTAGGTTTTTTTGTTGTTTTGTTTTGCTTTGTTTCCCCCCTCCCCCCCTCACTTGTTAAAAGTCAAACTGACAATGCTTGTCTAATCAGGCTTCTATCCTTAAAGCATGCATTGCAAGGTCCTATTAAAGTTCAAGCTAGTCACACAGGAGTCCTTGAAAAATGAACCCATGTCTTCCCCAGCCAGTATTCATCACCTGAATCCAGTTAACCAAGGCCTGTGTGAGTTAATGAAGGCCTCTGGTCTTTCATTTCCCTTGAGTCTGCTTGAGATTTCCCTGGAAGATTTTTTTTTCTGTGAGGCTGCTTATAGCTGGAAAACACAATCAGTGTAATGCAGCTGGGGCTAACAGAGATCTTCTCTTTTTCCTGCCAGTTCAATGTAAAGAAAGTCCAAGTATATGTTGAAACTCAGTGAGTCATAAGAATCTCTGTCACACAGGTATGTTCCCGAGAAAGATCAGTGAGCCAAGGCATCAAGAACAGGTGCAAAGGGACACTCCCACCATTGTGGCTGTGTACTTGATCCTCTTATTTGCTTCAGCTCTTCCTCAGGCAGAGAAACCTGTGCTTGTAGGTTGCCTTATTTTCAGCTTATCCCCAAGCAGCAACAGCCAAATGCTTACTGGAGGGCTATAAGGGGCTATGTAAGGACCAGCTTTTAGAGGTGTGTGTGTGGGGGAAATGGCACCATGTATCTCTGAGCATGTGGAATTGATGTTGTGAGTCTAACAGACCACCAAGGGCTTAAAGGGTGATTTAAAAGTGCTGTTGGTGTTTCCAAGAAACTAGGTTATTGACTCTTTGACTCTGTTTGCTGTTTCTCTTGGGTCAAGACAAAGCAGCTAGTGCTGGGGCTTACTTTACTGCTGCTGTGTTACAGGGGGGCAAGAAGTGGTCAAGGGTGCAGTGTCCTCCATTTCCAGAGAGGCCATGGGAATGGTTGTGAGCAAGCTGCCAGCTCATGCTGCTGTAAGGGCTAGGTGCTCAGAGGGCTGTTGGCTTGCTGCAGAGCTGCACCAGAGTTGAGAACAGGCATCTGCCACTAATTCTCCTGGGGAAATGAGGCTGGTCCAAACCTTCCTTAAGCAACAGGGAGTTGGGTCCAATTTTAAGGCCTGGAAGGATATCTTCAAGATCAGATGCTGTCTTTGTACCTGGAAAATAAATGGGTGTCCTACTATGTGTTGAGAAAGCAGTGACTGTTGAAACATGTACAAGAGCCTCAACTGCAGTGCAGGCACCACTGTGGAGAGAGCAAGAGTGTGTATGCTGACTTATTACATATCTTTCCCTTGATGGGAAAGATAGCTATCCTTCCTCTTCTATATGCATGACTTATTTTATGTGTGCTATATGTTTTTGGAGGATATACTGAAGAAGGTCTGGAGCAAAGGAAGCCACTTGCTGACTTGGAAGACTGGCAGCATGGAAAAGCTATTGGGAGATGCATATTGAATGCTGGCTCTACGTCTCTGCGTCCTGTTTGCTCTTTTGAAACATCCTGGCAGTAAGGTAACATGCAAGATAAGCTTTGTGGCTGTTTTTCAGTGTGCTGGTTGCATATATAATGGATCTCGGATGGAAAACCATTGCAGGACAGGGAAGGGCTAAGGGTTAGTGCAAACCTGGCTATGACCCTCCCCTAGCAGCTATACAGATGTGTCTTCTAGCACAATGCCTTTAGCAAAGATCTATAATCATCGAACTTTTGACCCCAGTCCCTGAAGTAATGCCAGGTATGCTTAGCACACATACAAATGAAGTGGAAATTATTATTGGCTTGCTCATGACCTGCTGAACAATGGTTCCCCTCTGGGGGCTTCGCTTGCATTTCCCTCAGTCTCTCTGAGCACTCAATCTTTCAGCCATTTCACATGCTACAAACTGAGGACCTCTATGCTTTTGATCAGTGCTGCCTGCCATTGCCTGTTCACTCCAAACCTTTCCCTGCCTTACATTTTCTCAGGTAGCACTAGTAGAGCTTATGCATAAACACTTCCCAGCCTTGCCATGTTTATATTGTGAGTCCAGATTTGGCTCTTGACCATGTGTAACTCATGTCATGCTTGGAGCTAGTCTCAATCTGTCTTTTCTGTCCCTCCACCACCAAGTCCCATGCAAAGGAAGATCTGTGGGCTGCCAGAAGGTTGTACTGATCCAGATAACTGGCAACCCAAATTGCAAGGCTTTTTCCAACCCTGAATTTTATCTCTCTGCTTTCCCTCTGCATGTGCATACTCATTTTACCTGGGCTGCTACAGTGTTGGCAAAGCTGATCTCTTCTTTAAATGTCTGTCACTGAAGACTCTTCTGTCTTTTCAAAACAAAGAAATCTCTAAACACTCAGGAAACTCTGAATTATTTATTTTAAAGACAGGAGTAAAAATATTGTATTTTTCTTCTTATTTCTTTGCCAAGCAAAGCTACAAATAAGCTTTGAAATAAGAACTAAGCTCTTTGAGTGAATTGCTGCTTATTCTATGTAAATGCAGAGTAACTCCAACACTTGGGTTCTTCCTTGCTCGAGTCTCCTTTTGTATTAGCATGGAAATAATCACTGAAAGAAGGAAGTCCTAATATTCACCTTGTCACCTTATCCTGCATTAGACCTGAAATATGAATATGGATCCTTCAATTTTGCAGTTTTGGATGCCTAATTGTTTTTTCTCTTGTACCTTTTAGTAAGTGGTAATTTCTTCTCCCAAATACGTTCTTTTTGGTGGGATGGGGAAACACTAGAATAAAATAAGACAAGACTTCACTAAAAAAGAATAATCACCAACTCATTAAAAATGGAAAATAAAATAACAATGAGCTGCTGTAGTAAAAAAAGTACATATTTGTTTTAAAGTTCTTTTCCGACAGTACACTAGAATCTGTGTTGAGACAGCAACTGTTCATGAGCAGAGCACCGTGTGTTTGCATGCTCTTAGCTGTCTGATTGGCAGCTAGCCCTGTTGCAGTAAAAACTTCTTCAAAGAGGAAGGCAGAGCTGTGATTTGGTGCAGGAATGTGACAGACCAAGGGGACTAGGACTCAGGCTCTCCTCTGGCTGCTCTGCTGTTTGCTGCAGTCTCCTTGGAAGTCTTGCCAATTGCACTGAGGGGTGGCTTGAAGCTGTGTATGT
This sequence comes from Bucco capensis, assembly GCA_013396975.1. Taxonomy (NCBI): domain Eukaryota; kingdom Metazoa; phylum Chordata; class Aves; order Piciformes; family Bucconidae; genus Bucco; species Bucco capensis. The sequence continues at coordinate 492,539 of VWZO01021181.1, forward strand.
GTGTGTCTCTGTTGCTGTTCATACACTCTGCGGTTCGCTTTGCACACGATGAAGGAGTGAGCGTTGCTCTGTAACAGCAGATTTACCAGGATATTCCCAGCATCCCTTTAACCTCTTCTTTTTATGTATGCTTTATGGCACAGCTCTTCTGTATCCATGACAGACAGCTGGCAATACAGCCAGAGCAGTGCCTGGCCCAGGGTGTCCCACTGCTCAGGGGTGCGTATCAGCTCCAGGACCAAGGGGAGCAGTGCAGATCTGGAGCAGTGCAGGAGGGAATCAAGCCTCCTGCTCATCTGGACCACGTAGAGGAAACTTTGAGGGCTCTGAGGCTCTCTTTGGTGTCACTATGCAGGTGTGTATGTATGGGTTGTCCTTCCTGAAAGCTCAGCCATCTGAGAGATGCTTTCAGTACAAGCTTGTGCATCCAGGGTGTTTTCTGTTGCACTTCAGTAGGGCTCCAGATTGTGGAGCAGTTACTGAGATAACTTGTCTGTCAGCAAAACCTGGGAAGCCTCTGCTTGGGCAATCACTACAAACACATGCCTGAAATTAAACAGAAAAACAGTAGGAGAAGCAAGGTGTCAGCATGGCCCTCAGACATGCTGGAAACCAAAAGGATGCAGCCAAACCCTTGATTTCCATAGTGTGACCTTTTTCATTGGAGGTGATGGTAAGGATCACGGGAAACTGTTCCTTTGAAATTCCCTCGAGCTTCTGAGGTTCTGCTCCACTGCTGACACAAGAGAGTATTGTGCATGTTGTAAACACTAAGGAATGTGGGGTCCTTCTGAGTCCTGTAGTTTCAGTGGTCTTCCATAAAAGCCAGGGCAGATATGCCAGAGGCTGGTTGCATAAAGGGAGCAGACAGGAAGGAAGAAATAAAGCATTTTTGTTGCCAGTGTAGTTACTTATTGGCTATATTGCTTTAATTCCAGAGTTTACTGAAGTGGTAGCTTAAATGACAGATTTGTAGCTGCATGAAGTGCCCAAGACTTTCCTGCTAGGCTCTGGCAGGCGGTGGTTAAGGACACTTGAAGCAGATTTGTGGCAATTTAATGCCACCTTCTGGTTATAAATATAACAGCAGAGATGCTCTTTAGTTTGACAGACTGGTGTAACTAAATACCTAACTTCTTTAGTAGCTATCTTGAATAATTCTAATTTAACACATTTTTCTATTGGGTAACAAGAACATTTTCCCTTTGATTCCTATTTAAATTAATAATAATAGAAAAAATCATTATACTGTGACCTCCTGCTGCTGCTGACCTTAAAGGGAGAGATACAAGATTCCAGAAGAGGGCTTGCCATCCTTGGTACAGAAAATCTGTCACAGATTTCCGTATGTCAATAGCAAATGCCCAGTTTTCAGTAACTAGCAAATATTTGTCCTCCCAAAATATTATTTAATGATATACGACTACCTCAGATTTGTCTTTTTTTTTTCTTTAATTAAAAATGGTCTTTCTACTCAGCACTAGAGATCTTCATTATGGAAAACAAAGAATCAAGTGATCTTGTGAGAACATGACCATAAAATAAGGCATTTTCATGAGCTTCCCTTATTATTCATTAGTCTTATGCGTAAACTTTTCGCTAACTGCAACTAAAGTCAGTAGAGATAATGCCTAGAATCGAATTGATAGCACGGGATTAGAAGAAATGAAGTGTTTAAGATGAAAACCAGTCGTCAGTAGTTAAGTGTCGGTGATGGGGTAGTAGAGCTGTAGATCTCCGCGGCAGAGCTCTCCGGGCTGTTTGCTCGGGACTCTTTCCCCAGTAGAGGGTGCAAAGGTATCGTGTATTTTGGGGGAAGGGGAAAAAAAAAACAACAAACCAAACCCAATCCAACCCTTTTCTTTTTCATCTCAGCCCCAGATCTGGTTATCTACTGCCTAGCATTTAGGGAAGTCTTTGAGAGCAAAAAGAGAGCACAGAAGAAGCAGAATACAAGCAGATGGAGAAGCATTTTGATAGAATTTCATTTCACTTCACACACTTCAACTTCTATGCCGGTTGCTATAGGAGATGCAGTGTGGCATGGATTGGGGTTCCCTCTGTTTACTGTAGCTCACTTTTGTTTACTAGAGAGTGTTTTATTGTTACTGACAGCACAACATTTCTACATGTCTGATTGGTGTGAAAACATTTTATTTTCATATTTGTGTTGTGGAGCAACTGCTGCTTTTTCATTCCTTATCACAAAGATCTGATGCCACCTTTTGCATGTAAAACAGATTTTTCTGAAGTGAGAAGGAACTTAGTTATTGCAGCATACCAAGAAATTAATTCTACTGTCAAGTCAATAGAGCTCACTTATTTGACATGTCCTCTTTCATCTTGGTGTATTTGATGTATAAACTCCATTCTCCATTACTTACCACTATAAGCCCTAATTTGCTGCTTTAACAGGTATTGTTCTTGGTGGTTTTATGCTGACACTGAATACTGAACAGAAACTTCAGCTTTCTGATTTCATGCTTCTGAGACTGATGGTAGTTGTATGTACTTAGATAATTTGTTAATAATTTTTATATATTTTTGGCTATATTTTGATTAGGGTAATAGTATGTATTTAGTAGTAGGATTGTTTGAAAGGAACTAAGAATTACAAGACAGCATTTTTGAAATAAAAAGTAATGTATTTCTTGACAAATGTTGGTAGCTGTGCTTGGTGGAACATTTAGCAATTTCTTCCTCTCATGGGAATTACCTTAACATTATTGTCTTCAACAGGAGTTTTGTTTGTGGATGTTCTTGTTTTGAAGTCTCTAAACATTCATGAGAATTGTTGTAAAGATTTCCTGTCTCTGAGGCTGAGTACATTGTATTTTATGATCAGTGGAGATACTAATTTGATTGTGATGTAGTTTGTTTGTTTGTTTGTTTTCCTTTCTATCATAATGTCAGTAATGCATTAAGGTGATGTCAGTGAAGATGTGTCACAATGCAGGAGGTGAATGTTGGTCAGATCGTGTTTGGTGAACAGAAAACATATATATGAATCTTAAAAATATAAGTTTCTTGAAGGAAACAAACTCTGCCAGAAAGAAATTTGTTTCATTAAGGGCAATCTGCTCAGATTCTTGGGTATAAACATCAGCTGTCTTTATTTGCTCCCAGTTTGTCAAATCCAGATTTCACAGTAAAATCTGCAGCATTTATGCAAGAGCACAAAGCAAATGGCAGCTGCTCTGTCTGGGCTGCTTAGAGCAGATTAAGCTGCAATGAGGTGTGCTGCCAATGGCCATTGGCCTGAAAAGACCAGACAATGAACCTCCCTCCAACTTGTTATAGTCAGCTTTGTCCTGTTAGTCTGAAATAAATCAGAAGCTGAGCCGTGGCTGGGCTCTTGAGACAAGTAGCTGAATGAAGGAGCCAGCCAGGGCTTTAGACATTTCAGTCATTTTGTAACTATAGTCTGAGCTGCACATCTATATCTTGGCCTTCTTCCAAAGAATATTTTCTATGTGTTCAGGGATCCTTTTGGTGTCATCTTTGAATCTAAACACACCTTTAATTCTGTTCTTACAATCTCCCTTTTCATACCTTCTAGATGGGTGCTGAGAGAGGATACATGTTTTACATGTTTTCCACTTTTCTAATTCAAAATCCAACAGAAACAGCCCACGCCTCTACTAAAGCTTCAGTGAAGACTGAAGGAAATGGCAGNGCAGGAATTGTATAGTCCACTTTTCTAATTCAAAATCCAACACAGACAGCCTACGCCTCTACTAAAGCTTCAGTATGTATGGCTAGGCTTCGCAAACGAAGANGCTACCCCCTGTTGGGACCCTACCAAAGCAATTTCTGAAAGTGGAGAAATAGTCATCACAGAGACCTATGGCTTCTCATTGCTCGGCTCTCTGCTAGTTTGTGCTGTCAGTCTTGGACAGATGATCCATATTCAGCAGCTTTCTTCCACATAATATTATTTTTAGAGAGGAGGCACAGCAATGAATGACCTTTCTATCTCCCAGCTGTGCATGCAAGTATCTAGTCAGCAAGTATTTGATGCAGTGTGTTTGGAGATGACCTTGTGGCATACCTTTGAGTTGGCAGTAGCAAAGGAAGAGAGCTGTTGTATGCACTTGACCCAGCAGAGGGCATGAGCAGGCTCCCGGGACCCACGCCAGATCCAAGCCTATGTGGAAAGCACAACATGTTTATGTCTCACTGTCATTTTCTGCCACTGATAAACCACAGTATGGCATGTATTTTGGAAATTATCTCACTTCTTGGGTGATTAAAGTACAGAGGTAACCTGAGGTGTGTAATAGTTGCTCAGAAATTTGCAAGTTTCGTGCAATTTCCTGCTGTAGTTTGGAAGCTGAAGCAACAGTCAGGTACTGCTGTTGCCGTGGGAAGGTGAGATGCCCAGAAAAGGGGAGACCCATAGCTGAAGCACGGCTTCAGCCACCCAGGAGTGAAGGTGGCTTTCAAAAAGAACTGGTCTGGTCACATCATGCTGCAGCTGCTGCTCCTGCATCTCAGATCTGCAGCATTTACCAGGCTGAGCTAACTTGATTATCCCCAGGATGAGATTACCTAAAGGTGATTTTTTTTCTTTTCCTGCTGTGACAGATCATGGGAACTGACTCTTCACCTTTGTCAGGAGTCACACTGATGAATGGGGTTTTCTTCAGCAAGCTGAAGATGTTGTTTATTACCCAGGAACAATAATTGTGTTTGTGTTATGTATCCCTTCCTGGTTCATTTTGCTATATTTATATCTCTGATCACTGTTTCTAGTCTGAGCAGAGGCTTTCAAACTGTGCTTCTTGGCTGTTGTGAGTGCAATAGGACAGTCATGGGGGATCCATGACTGTGAGAGCAGCTCCAGCTCCTGGCTCTGTGGGGGCATGTGCAGGTAGAGAAGTTTAAAGGGGTATGCAGTGCCAGTGCCCTCAGAGAAGAATGTTTTGGGCTGTTTTTTTTTCTCTAATTTCAAAGCAATGTCTGTACCAGTGTAATATCAGTGATATCAGCATCAGAACAGCAGGCTCAGACAATGCTCATTTTAAATGAACTGTATGTCAATTTATTGATCATATTTAAAACAGCACTGGCAGTGCCTAGAAGAGGACTTGTGAAGGAGTTACAGGTTTCCTACTATACCTAGGCATGGTCCTGTGTTGTTTGCAGTTCTGCAGCATGGTGGGTAGGTAAGTCTGCAGTGCACAAGATGGAGAAAAATGCATTAGGAGAAGCAAATCTAATGATTACTGTTGCAAAAACTTTGCTGTCTTTTGGTTAGCTTTTTCTATCATGTACTGAAACAACATGAGTTACGTAACATGTGGGGGTTAAATGCACTGATCTGAGTTTTGGTGTGGCATGCTTAATTACTATAGAAATGTATGGAAGACCTTGAAAAGGAATGTAGTATGATACAGATATATTTAATAACAGATTAACAGATCTTAGTGTTTTGTAAAAGATCAACATTATTTTCTCTAAGGGAAAATGGCACAAAGAGAATTCCACCATACAGTGACATGGAATATTACAGCTTCTCAGTAAATCAGGTAATCTGTGATCAGAGGTAGTCTCTGCACATTGCAGCAGGCCCTTGAATCTCTCTTTCATTGACCCAATGCTCCTTTCACTCGACACCTGATGAGAGTCAAAATCCTTAAGAGAGAGCACAGGGGGAATCACCCACCTGCTTGGGCCTCTCCTCTTAAACTGACATGTCCCCCTTCTCCCTGAGGAAGGGGGCTAATGGGGGAATTAGTATTTTCTGATTCAGAGAATGAAATTAATTTTGTAAAGTGCAGCCTGTTCAGGGCTTGTCTGAGATCTGCTCACAGGGAGTGTGCATGTGCCTCTGACCAGGTGGTCTGTAGAAATGCTTAGCTATGGGAAGAGTAGTCTAATGGTAATGAACACGCCACAAATCTGCCTAATTGCATGTGTTGTGGCCACATTATGCCATTTTCAGTGTCTGTCAGTGCAAATTTTGCCCCAGTTTCTTGTCTCTTTCCCTTTCAAACAGTCATTCTACAAATGACTTCATGGGAAAGCTAGATTAAAAAGTCACATAAGCTGCTTTATCAGCCATTAGTTTAAATACACTCGGTAGAGTAAACATTCATATGCCAAATCAATTCAGTAAATGGAGACAGGTCACTGTAGGGATGCTCAGGACACCATATCCTCTCAGCAAGTGATGCAGGGCCTGTTCTCTCTCCAGCATTTTGCTTTTTCTAGAAACAGTCCACTGAGGGAATGATTTTATCATTAGCTGGAAAGTGGTTCACTGGTTAGAGAGGTCTCTAGGAGATATAACATATCTCCAGGGCATGGAGGATGGTGCTCACTTCTAGGGAAAGGAGGTACCCCATGAGTTGGGAACAGCTGTGTGGGTACAGCTCACTGTCTTTGGCTCACATCCCAACGTGAATGTGCTTCTGAAGTGAGGGACAGCCTGGAAAGCTAACAGTAAGAAAAGCTATCAATGTCTTTCCTCTCCAGAGATGCCATGGTAGGAGAGAAGGGCTTTTTCTCTTGCTGTACTTGGCCAATGCTACTCAGCCAGTTGTGCTAAATAAACAACGATGCTGACAAACAGCATGGGCATGTGCAATTAGATGCCCTGCAGTCTTTGGAAATGTCCTAGTTTGAGACAGAGCAGAACTAATTCTGTTCAGTGATTTTACTCTTCAGCTAAAGCTCCTCTAAGCCACTGCTAAATGTTGTGTACCACACTACTGGGAGTGGAGTGTGTGAAGTAAAAGGCCACACCTGCAGAGAGGAGCAGACAATTCCAGTGATCCTAAACTGACCAACGAAGTATTCCCTTCCACGTATGTCATATCAAGTATACATCGAGGGTCAGTTCCTAAAACATCCACACTGCAGTTACTGCTCACTACAGTCAATTCCCACACCAAGCTTGGGCCTTGGGGTCTCTTACAGTGCCTAAGACCCAAGCAAGGCAGGTGCATGATTAAGCTGTTTAGCACTTAACAGCAAATCCTAAAAGAGGTTTGGGTCTCCACCCTTCCTCAAGGTTGAGCACCTGACCCATCTGGGGTGGTGGACTGGTAACTGTTTTTGTGAGGCTCAGAAGCCCAGCTCTGCTGCTGCTGCAGGACTCTCTCCAAGCACTCGTCAATCCAATTTCAGGATCCAGCCTCCTGAGTCTGATTCCTGTCTGCTGCTGAGTCCTTCTGCCACAATATCAGTGGTGATGGAGAGGTAGTTGCCATCAAGGTGAGGTTTGGGTTCAGTATTGGTTCTCTCTCTACATATTTATATATATTTATTTTTATTGTTACTATTTTCATTAGTTTTAGTTTTCTTTTCCAATCCACAAATCTCTCTCTCTGTTAATTCCCTTCCCCTTCCAGGAGTGGAGGGAAAGGAGGGTAATAGAGAGTGTCTGTCACTGGATTAGTCTTTGGCTCAGCCTTAACCCTTGACAGGGAGAAGTATATATTTCTGCTGTGGCATATAGCTACTACTTCCAAATCCTTTCACTGGGTGTGGTAAACCTGTCCTGGTAGGCTGTGGGAAAGGCCTTGCTAGCACCTTTGGCAGTTTACATCTGAATATCCACTGTGGAATGCTCTATACGCATGCCAGGTGAATGGAGTTTGTGGTGTCTGTGCATCTTACTGTAATTAGAGAGAAACAATAAGAGAGTAGGAATGTTGACTTTTCAGAAACAGCAAAACTGAGAGATGCTATGAGGTGTCCTTGAGGCCTGCTCAGGCTGTGCCATTGATGGGAAATATTGTAGAGCAACATCAGGTGAGCACCAGCTGTGAAGCTTTCCTGTCTGTGGGTATAGGGCATGATGACTTGGCAGAAGAGAACTTACTTTGTCCCTGCAGTGGAAATTTGCTTTTTTGGTGTTCTCTGCTAATGGTAACACAAGACCAGATAAAGAGAATTTGAGCTGGGAGGAAGAAGAGTTTTCATTTGCACACTAGTTCTGGTCAATATTAGTTATTTCTGTGTCCCTGACAACTGGTTGTGCAGGTGATGAACTGCGATAAACTAGTAACGAGTCACTTTTCTCAGAGGCTGCAATATGAAGGAGGCACAGTACAGAGCCAGCATGGAACAGTGTGTACCATTACCCTGGCACAGTCGAGGGCTTCCTCTGTGTAGATATGGACATAGTTTATGAGATGTCACTGCTGTGCCTTCATTATCACGACTGCCCTCTGCAACCCCTCATTTGCTACACCAAATGATTCCTGTTGCTGCCACACATGTAGGAGCTGTATTGTTTTCTTAAAAACACATAAGGACTCTTCACTGTTACAAGGAGTCTCCCTACTTGCATAATGACTTTAATAATTTTCCTCCAATTTCAAAGACTAGGCTTTCTTTTCCTTTATGAATTGCCTTTAGATGTCCCTGAAGTAAATAACAGAAACTGTAGTTATGATGGAGTTTGGGATTTTTATTGGTTTTGGTTTTAAATAAAGAGGAGAGGAAAACCTTTGCAACCTCTTTCATCTGGAGTGCCGTGTTACTTCATGCTATAGCTATGCCCTATAGTATCATCACAGAGCCTAAGGAGATTTAATTAACCTGTATTTCATGAGAAAATGAGAGCATAGATAATAGCTAAACTTGCTAATCTCTTTACAAGTATCAGTGAGTGAGCTTTTGAAATTCTGCAGAATGAAAATAAACAGCAATACTTTATTCCAAAGGGCCTCGTTTATGAAACCTTAGTTTATGATGACTTATTTTTCTATAGTGTGTAACCTACTTGGGACGTCTGTCCACCACCTCCTGTAGGGGATTTGATCTGAGTCAGAGAAATTGCTGAAGTCAAGAGTTGAATATGTTTGCAAATTGTAATATAGGGAAACTGAAGAAATGTCTCCTCTAAGTATGTGATTCTACCACTGTGATGTTGTCCTTCATCTTTGTATCCCCCCTCCACTCTATGGGGCTGCTTCTTTCCTTGTGTCTCAATGAGATTGGGAGTTCCTCAGGCAGTAACACTTGCTGGGGTCCACATGGTGTTCACTCTAGCTTCAGGAGGCTCAAAATAAATACCTGGAGCTTGTATTTCCTCCTGATACTTTCTGTATTAATTACTATCTTACTGTTCCTTGGTTTTATGTCCAGGAGTAGTTGAAAACATTTTGTTTACTCTTCAACTATACAAATTGTCCAGAAAATAAATTTAATTATTCTTAAGGAAAAACATTCTGGAAGCAGCATGAAGGTAGTGTTTGTTACTGTGAGCTCTGGATTTCATACTACAGGCAGTTTGTGCCTGCTTTTGATGCAGAACCTTAATACTGTTTTTTTTCAATGTGTTTATTTTGTTGAGATTTCATAGCATTTTACACAAAAGCTCACAAAAAGTTTTGGTAGTGGTCATGGCAGTTCACAAGAACATTTTCTGATTTGTTATTTTTCTTTTGACCAGCCCTATGCATCCTCTCCTTCCAATCTGTATTTAACAGATGAGTGTATTTCAGTAATGAACATTTGAGAGTATCACAATCTGTGTGTGTGGCAGTCCTCCAATGAAGGAGGAAAACTCAGTGGGAAGAGCTCCTGGGTATTCATTTTACTGCTCAGCTTTAGGCATCTGTTTAATTGTTCTTAACAGGCTGAAGTAAAATGGGCAGGCAGACACAATCAGATATATTTTAATTTGCATTTCTATGATATTTCCCATGCCAGAGTAGGATTTGGCAGAGCAACTCTCCCCCAGGAGCATGAGAAAATGCCAGGCTAGCTGAGGGTAGACTTCTGTCCATGTGGTGCATGAAAAAGGCAAAGGTAAGACATGGAGAAACTTGCAGCCTGATTAAATCCAGTACTAAGTTTTGAGATGAACCTGTAAATTTAAGGATGTTGCACCTGGTGGCTGTTTAATTCAGGATGATTGGGTCATTTGGATTCATTTGCTGTTACACTCTTCAGGCAAACTGGGTGATGAAAAAACATGGTTGGTCCAGAATAAGTGCTGTTGCCTGGCTAGTGCAGTCGGTAGAGCATGAGACTCTTAATCTCAGGGTCGTGTCTCCGAACCCCACGTTGGGTGAATTCCTTCACCAAGCTATGGGGTGCTGTTGATAAGTTAGAGGGGTGGGATGTCATCCAGAAGGACCTGGACAAGAGAGGTGGGCCCAGGTGAACCTCATAAGGTTCAACAAGTCCAAGCAGAGTGTCCTACACCTGGGTCAGAACAATCCCCACTATCAATATAGGCTAGGGGATGAGATGATAGAGAGCAGCCCTGCAGAAAAGGACTTGGGGGTGCTGGTGGATGAGAAGCTGGATGTGAGCAAACAGTGCATGCTGGCAGCCCAGAAGGCCAATTGTATCCNGGCAGAAACAGAACATACAGGTTAACAAGTAAGTATGGTTACATACTATAAATGTTTATGTTAAAATCCATGGAGTGAGCTCTGGCTCTGGAAGCCTGGGTGTAACCTAGCTGTAAAGCTGGATGAAGTCACCAGGAGTTGGCACTGACCACCTGGGGCCTGTTATGGATATCCATGTCCGAATGTGGGAGACCTCTGATTTTTGGCAGCCTTCCTGAAACCTCTGCTTTGATGATGAGGGCATTTTCCTGAAGCAATTGCCAAGCCAAAGGCAGAGTTTACTTCAGTTGCTCTGCTGAAGTCATTCTGTTCTAGCTTTTGAACTTGTTTTAGCTCTTCCCACTAGTAACTTGGGATGAACTAGTGATGGTTATCCCATAGTTAAGGGATATATCAGTTTTCCTTGTGAAGGTCTCATGGGGTATACAAAGGGCTGTCCTGGAAAAACTATTGGGAGTGTGATTTACAAAAATGCTTTGACGTTTAGTGTTAACCATTTGCAAATATAGTCACAATTAAGGAGCTGCATGGTCACCCCCAGCTTCTTGTGCTTTTTGGGATGGCTGTTTGTAAGGGTAAGTACTATAATAACCAGTCTACCTGTGTGTGGCAGACTGGTGGCTCACAAGTCTTAGGTCTCCAAAAGAGAATTATGTACTGAACAGCTTAATTCACCTTATTTATTTAAGTGTGTGAATATTTGTAGCTTTTTTAGGGGGTAGTGGTTGGGTTTTTTGTTTTGTTTTAATGTTTTTAAATGACTGCTCCTGCATAGTTAATTGGAGTCAACTTGAGGTTAAAGCTAATTTAAACTGAATGCTATATTTAGCATTTATGGTGCTAAAAGGATTATAGGAAAATAGATACTACATAAGTGGCCATAATCTTCTCACTGTTTGTGATACTTGAGTGGCAGAGAAAGGGGTGCCAATCTGAGATTAAAAATCTAATTTTAGGGAGCTAACAAGAGTCACATTGAAGCAAAAAGGTAAAGATAGATTAAATATTTTGGACTTAATTTTTTTTAATTGGACCTCAGACCTGCTTAAAACCTTGCAATCAGAGCTTTAACCAAAGCCTGTGATTCTAAAGCATGTACTATTTCCACATGACAATTTAATAAAATCAAACTAGACACTTCAGTTATACCCTTAATGGAACAGCCAGGATACATTTGCAGAGACAAATTTTATCCATTGCTTGAAATTTAACAAGCCACCTCCATGCCATTATTTTTGATTGCTGGAGGCAGTACTTAACCAGTTGTTCTTCTTTGTTACTTCCAGCATGATGGTGACAAGAAAGCCCAGCCTGGGATGCTAGGAGCTAATGCAGATTGCAGCTCCAGTACTACCCTGTGGTTACAGTACAGGCAATTTGACTGAGAAGACTTTCCAGTTCACTTCTTTTTCATCACGTGGAGGGGAAAAAAAAGAAAAAGAAATTAAATAGATGTGTGAATAATAATGCTGTTTCTAGCCCTGGCCTTATGTCTCTGTCAGGAAGGTGGGTTACTTCTGAAAAGAGATGCAAACAAATTTTAAACTGGGCAAATCCCATCACTGCCTTATATATGAACCAGCTTCCCTGAGTTTTCAGTGCAACTGAGAAAGAACTGGCTGCTAGCACATAAACACTGCAGGAGCCTGGTGACTTTGAGAAGTAATGCACAGCCACTGGATTACTGGTGTTTGCTTTCAGTAACTGGGAGTTATTCTACCTTCTTTCGGTCATATTTAATGGCTTCCAGCAGGAGGAGGGATGGAGCATGCATTTGCAGTGTGACCAAAATGCAAGCAAAGTCAGCATCTGAAGAGGATCTGAACTGGGGTTCCTTTTATTCCTGCTTGTCTGTAAGCTTTAGAATAATTAAACCCTCTTAAAGGGATTTGTGTGCCATATGGCACCTTCCCCACAGGATGACTCTGTTTTGTTGCTATCCTCCATTTGTCCACATTTACAAAGAGTTTTTAGCCAGAAAACACCATGCACCATTTAAAGGCACCCAAGAATAGATCACTATCTCTTTGGACAATTCTTTATTTGTGTATTCTGTCTTGAGACATGGTGTTCTCTTGTGGTAAGTCAGCTGAATAGACTTCAATGGCAAGCTCAGGCCTCTGAAATGTTGTAGCAAAAAGAAGTTAATAAATGCTCAAGGCAGGGTCTAAGAATATACTATTGGGAAATAGGATGCTGACATACTTCTGGTCCTGAATGCCTTTGATTTGTTTGTAATACTCTCATTTCTGCTGATACTGAATTCTCAGAAAGAACTGCAAAAGGACACCAATAAACCAGTTTTATTATTTGGTCAACATAATACAAGACACACTAAGGTATTGCTTGTCCTAATGATGCTTTTCCTTTTGTTTCATCCTAATCCCATTTCAAAGCACTGAGGTTCAGCCAGCAGTAGTTACACAGCTGTTTGCTGGTAGATGGAGCCTTTAATTATAGGCAATGCCATGGGATTAATGTTTCTAATTTCAGCCTGCTGAATTATTTTCACTGGACTCAAGAACCTTGTGTTTTTCCACTGATGTTTCTGGTCTAAACTCATTGCTGCTTCTTGTGTTGCATTTATAAGTGTAGCTGTTACACATCTTTTATTCCAAATGCCATCTTTGTCTAATAGTGGCAGAAGTGCTAACATCTCCTGTGAGATAGAGAGATGGGGAGAGTCTGTTTGTGTGTCTGCAATACCCTCCAGTGTGCAGTTTCCCCTAAAAGACCCTGCTTCTGAATGAGCAGAGGAACCACATAAGCCTTGGTGCCTCCTAACTTTTTAGGCAAGTGATGCTGTGTCCTTCAGCAAGCACTTTGGGATCAGATCTGACCATGTTTGTGGTGTGCTCTGCTTTCTGAATAGTCTGTGGGTGATTTTGAAGAAAGCAATGGAACATTACAAGAAGGACATAGAGGCATTAAAGCGTTTCTAGAGAAGGGCAACAAGGCTAGTGAGGAGTCTAGAGACTAAGTCTTATGAGGAGCAGCTGAGAGAACTGGGGTTGTTCAGTCTGGAGAAGAGGAGGCTCAGGGAAGACCTTATCGCTCTCTACAACTTCCAGAAAGGAGGTTTTGGTAAGATGGGGGTAGGTCTCTTCTCCTGGATTAACAGTGAGAGCACAAGAGGAAGTTTAGATTGGATGTCAGGAAAAATGTCATCACTGAAAGGGTTGTCTAGTCTTGGCACAGGCTGTCCAGGGAGGTGGTGGAGTCACCGTCCCTGGAGGGGTTTAAGAAGCTTATAGATATTCTACTTAGGGACAAGGTTTAATGGCATGTTAGTGATAGGTGTGGTTGGACATCTTAGAGGTCTCTTTCAACTTTAACAATTCTGTGATTTGAAAATAGGTTTGGGCTGCTTGTAAAGGAAAACTTCCTTAGCTTTACATGGGTTAAGCAGTCTGCACCGCTATTCAAGAAGAAAATCTTACACTCAGTGTTCTTTTTTTGTTTGTTTTTAAGTCCTGTCACAGATACCATGTTGCAATTTTTTTTTCTTATCTGTCAAAATAGAGTTGCTAATGGCCATCTTGCTGCTGTGGCAATTGCTCATGCCTACCTTAGGAATGGATCACAATCACTCAAACAGCTGCTATCAAAATCCTAGCTCATTGTCAGAGCTGATTGCCTGTACTAGAACAGGACATGAGTGGGAGGAACTTGGACTTCACAGACAAGCAATTTAGCTCAACTGATAGGGTTTCATCCTGTCTTGCTTACCTTCATGTAGCCTGGAAGTTACTGCATTTACGCAGTTGCTCCCAGGGGACATCAGGTTAAAACCTCATTCCAAGTGAGTACTTTTTCTTCCCTCTTTTTATACTTCTGCTCCAGTGACCTGTGAAAAGAAAATAAAACAACATACTTGATATTATATAAGAAAGAGATACAGCTTCAGGGACTGTAAGATCATTTAGTCTGAGCTCCCATCTATGACAGGCTAATTTGTTTAAAGTTCCCGTGGGATGTTGATGACTAGACATAGATGTTTCTGGGACTGCAGCATAGATGCATCTGTTAGAATAAGCAAAGCGTACAGAAAGAGATTATTTTTTCATGTTGAGAAGGAGTGATGGTTCATCCACCTGATGCCTCCCTCTGGTTCAATCTCATACATGTCAGTCAGGAAGGCTTTCCCTCTATCACCACTTTTCTCTGACCAATGCTAACTCTGCATGCTTGCCAGTCATAATCCCTGTAACCACTACTCGAGCCATCACATTGAGTACAGTGTAGGCAGTCCTGTTTCACCAGAGGCTGAGAAAATAAAAGTATGCATAGGGGAACTAAGGGTTCATAGCTTACAGAGCTGGGAAGGATAACAATAACCATCTAGTCTAAGCTAAAGGTGTATCTTCAGAGCTATTTGTCTTTGTCTAAAAGGCTGCAAATGATGGTGGTTTCACTGATTCCCCTGATAAGCTGTTCCTATATTTCATTACTTCACTGCTGGGAAATTTTCACTTATTTCAAGGTTGAATTTATCTAGCTTCAACTTTTATTAATTGGATCTTTGCCAGCCAAATTAGAAAGCTCCTTATGTATATCTTCCCCAAGTGCAATTACTTACATGGTGCAACGAAGGTATGGCCATACTTTCTCTTTGGTGAACTTTCTTGAGCTCCTTACCTGTCACTTCAGAAGGCTTGGGTATTTTTGTTAAAGCTAGAAAAAGCATTTGTGATGCTCACTTGAACTCTATCCAATATCTTTACCTCCTCTTTAAAATGGAAATCTTAGGACAGGATTCAGTAAGTTAGTATGGGTCTTGGCAGTCTTGCCCAGAGATACTGGAATTCTTTGCTATTTCTGCTTCATATTCTTTTTCTCCTTTCCCAACCCCTAACCTTCCCCCTCTCCCCATATTCAAGAATCTCATTAGTCCTTTTTTGCTACAGCATTGTTCAGACAGCTTACATTGAGGCGATTATCTATAATGACCCTTAAATCCTTTTCTGAACTCTGTTTTTCAAGGTAGAGTCTTCCATCATGTAAATATAAGCAACTGCCATTCTTGGATCTCAAACTCTTGTTCTTACCAAAATACATTTTGTCATATTACAACTATTTATCCTGGTGGCTCAGGTCATCCTATAATGATAACCCATCTGTCTCTTAGTTATTACTCCACATTTTTTTTTTACAATTAAATATGTGACTATAGCATAGAGACACAACAAAAAAAATGGATCAAGAGAAAGTCTCTGCCTTAAAAATTTTCCTGTTCAGTGGTATCTGTCTACCAATTTTATTTTAAGATCTTTCAGTAGCCTAGCTTTCAGTTTATAGAATCTTATGTGCTAATTCCATAGGAGGTGTAATTTGTCATGTTCTACTCATCCTCACAAGTATTTTGGAGAAATTCAAGCATTCATTAGCAAAACATGAGCCCTTTTTTTTTCTGGAAGCAAACATCATGATTCAAATTTCTTCCCTTCTAGTCAAGTCAAATCAATCCCAAATTACTTGTTCTTATTTCCCACACCTTCAATTGGCAAAAGCTCATATTATTTTCTGCAAAGGGTATAATGTCAATAGGAAAATGGAAGAGGTTTCAGAACAGCCTGGTGGCTCTCCTGGATAAGAGAAGATGTATGTTTCACTGCCATGAGGTTAAGGACAAATGGATTTGAATTCCTCCACTCCCAGATGAGTGTTATTGCATAAAAACATCTCTTTTGGCCAAAACAATAATCCCTTGTTATACAAAAGCTTAGACTTCAAGTTGCTTAATGCCAGGTTTTGAATCCTTGCTGAAAACAAGCTGCAGGGAAGTGGTTTAATGGTGTACCAAAGGCCAAGCAGGCAGGATATGGAAAAAACCTCCCCCTTTTTGTATATATAGTCTGTTTAAGATTCTTTTCCTTAGCTTATGTCTGGATCCCACTTTTGGGGGAGCGCTTACGTACCAGACTCAGGCCTGGGGGCTATCCTCCAGGAGCTGGATATATTGCACCTCTATCCCATGTATTTCAATGTGTAGTTTCTTTGTAGACAAAGTGCTAGCTCAGTAAATCAGTCCACTCTCTTGGCTTCATTAAGGTTTTTCTTTGTTAGTTATTTCAAGGAAGTTGAAACCTTCCCCAGGAGGGAAAGGCTACAGAGCCCTATGGGAAATCCAAATCCATATGTTAGAGGTACTATTCTACGTGACATCAAGGACATGCTGCCACTCAATGTGTTGCAGGGCCAGAAGCTTAACTGTTCAGTGTTGATCAGCTTTGAAGTTCGAACTTAGTATTTGTCAGTGAAAGAGTCGACAAATATTGCCATCAAAGCATCAGTTTTGTCTTCCCTCTACTTGTTTAATGGCATTTTCTCTGCCCCATAATAGCTTCTTAAGCTTCTGGTAGTACAGCTGCTTTTTCAGCACAATGACTTCTCATCTAATGTGATATAATTTGCTTGCAAAACTGCCTGTATTTGTATGATGGGTCAGTTTATGGAGCGAGAAATCAAGAATGCTGCCGTAGCACCTCCTTGTGTAGTTCAGCTGAACAGATCTTGGGGCAGTGGATGCAAATCATTGAGCACCATGAGGGAAAAAAATCTGTTATGTCATTGTTTACTAAGAAAATTCAAAAAGTAACTTCTTCAGCAATTACAGCCTCCAAAATATCGTTTCTTTTTACTGTCAAGATACAAAGCATATTGAAAATTTATCACTTTTGGTGTTAGGACTTGAAAGTTTGCCCTCTGCTTCCAGTTATACAATGTTCTTTGCTGGTTTTCATACGTAAGTGAACTATTGCTGTCACCATTTCAGTCCTTTCTTCAAAAATAGGTACGTATGTTCATAGGCCACAAATATTTGTCTCCTACAGTCACATTCTTGTACTACCAGTTAGAAACAATTACTTTAAAAACTTGGCTTATGATAGCACTGTATTAAGAAATTAGAATATTAGATCCTGAAGATCTTGCTTTGTAACTACACAATTATCTTTCTAATTCCCAAGAACAAATTGTTATTAAAGGGAAGTACATTTTCCACCATTAGAGACCTACTGAATTGGTATTGTTCTCTGAAGCATATTTCTAAACAGTGTTTAATTTGTTTACATTAATTATAGCCTTGGTTAGTACTAAGTTTCTTTAAAGGAGGTCATTTAATCTGCATCTAAAATGAACATGAAATCAACATTTAGGTGCAAATTCTTTATTGTATTAGCTTTTTCTGCAGGCCAGAGTTTCAAAGGAGGCAACTGCTCGCTTCAGCTCCCTTTGCCTTGTCTTTCTGCCATTGTTCAAAGGACTCATTTCTAACCAGTGTGCAGGATGCTGAGCCCTGAGCTTGTCTCCTGCTTCTTCGAAAATGAGGGAAATCTGTAGCCTAGCACAATGCCTTTACTTGGCCACAGCTCTCCTCTTCTGGCAATTCTATGATCTGATGTTGCATTCTGAACAAAACCTGCTTTGAAAAATTTCATACATGGCTATCACATGGAAAATATCCTACCTGTGGAAATCAAGGTTCTTAAAGTGTTAAAGAATTCCTAGGTCTTGTGTGTACTACTTTAATTGTATTCATAATCATTCAAACTTGCATCTTACTGAGATCTTCTTAGAAGTTTTGTGCTTTGTTTCTGTTATTATTGGATTTTTTTGTCTTTTAACAATACACAAGAGATTACCTTACATTAGCAATTTTCCAGGCAACACCTGAAATAGACATGTGGGCATATGTGTTCACCATTCAAAAAAAAAATCTTATTATTTTACATAATCTTAATGCAACAGGTTCATTCTTCCTTCTTCTCTTCAGAAAGTAGAATGCATCTGCCTTATGAGGCCAGGCTGAGAGAGCTGGGTCTCTTGAGCCTGGAGAAGAGAAGACTGAGAGGAGACCTCATTAATGTTTATAAATATGTTAAGGGTGAATGTCAGGAGGAGAGAGCCAGGCTCTTCTCAATGGCATCCAATGTTAGGACAAGAAGGAATGGGAGCAAGTTGGACCACAGGAGGTTTAGTACTAACCTGACAAAAAACCTTTTTACAGTAAGGGTGACGGAGTACTGGAACAGGCTGCCCAGGAGGCTGTGGAGTCTCCTTCTCTGGAGACATTCAAGAGCTGCCTGGACACATTCCTGTGTGAGCTTGTCTAGGTGATCCTGCTCTGGCAGGGGGGTTGGACTAGATGATCTTTCTAGTTCCCTTCCAACCCCTAACATACTGTGATACTGCCTGTTTTAATAACAAAGCATCTTTTGTGTATTTACTGTTAGTCTGTCTAGGGCAACTCATACAGACCATTGATTGTAATCCTGTGATGAATAATCTCCAAGTGTGAATATACATATAGCAAGCAGGTGATGCCAAATATTTTTGCATTTTAACTCCAAAATGCGAGCTCTTAGTATCACATCCTCCACTTTCTCTTCACAGGTGAGACATGAACCAAAATTCAAGTGAGACATGACAGGAAGGATAAGTACTTGTGACTAACACTTGCTGTCATCATATTACAAGGATCTTACACTTTTAGTCTCTGTGTCCAACTTGTTGAACCAAGCTAATCATTAGTGCTTGGGTCCATGTTTAGGAATTTGACAATGCTTTTTTTTCCTGTGGTGGCAAAACTAGCTTACCTCACTGTTTCACAGTATTGCAATTCAAAGTAGTACGATGATAGACTGGGAACAATGGAAATTCTTCCCCTGACCCTTTTCCTGAACTGGTTTGTAATGCACTGAGCAGATGTACAAAAGATGCTAGGAGAAACACATCAGGAGATGTATGGAACACATGAAGAATGTACACTGCAGAAAAACTCATCTCCCTTTTATTGAACCATAAGGTGTTTGTAAGTGTGGGCAGTGCAGGAAACCTGAGTCAGCAAGACCTTGATTTGCAGCATTATTGAGAACACAGTAACTTCATTTGGAGTTGTGGGTGTTTAATAGCCTTGAAAATAGGACTGCAAGAGATGCTATTTAAGGCATGAGGCATTTCTGTCTGCTGAAAGAAAACCTGAAAAAAAACACACTGTTTGTTTCTTAGGCATAAGGAGGAAAAATTGCCTTCTGTTTCTTCTTCAGAAATCTATTTTTCATCAGCGTGTCAGAATACTCATTCTGACATAAATGAGCAGAATTAGACTGCCTGTAAGAGATAGTAGAGTGGTTTGGTAGTATAATACTGCAGATGATTGTGTCTTGAATGGTTGGATACTGAATCAAGTAATAGAAGCCTAAGGAGAGACAAACATTCCTATTCTGTTTTCATCATCATCAATTGTCCAAACCCTTTCCAACAAAGGGCTGCAATAGCTAATGTGAAGCAGCCTAAAGTGCTGTCTAATTATTTTAGAAGTGTGTAGCTTGTAGCCACTCTCATCTTTAGTAACAGCATAGGTATTAATCACAGATGTTCAGATCTGCTGTGCTGGTATAAACTGAGTTACTGAATGCATCCAAGGGTTATACCTTTCTCCTTTTTTGCTCTCATGGGGATTTTTCTGGATAGTAGGTGGGATACTATCTGTGTGGGAGTATTTTGCAGCTTCTGTATAACATACAGCACCTAGGGTTGTACTTTGGTTATGGCAATATAAATCCTATTTCTAGCCATCAGAGGTTCTCCAAAGTGTGAAAACATGATGGGATTTTGCATGCTTCAGCATAACCTACTTGAAATACAGGACCTTGTTATGTCAGGCTTTATCAGGATGGTGGCAGATATTCATTGGCAAGATCTGGACAACCAGCAGTGCCAGAGGGCACTGGTCCAGCCCTGTTGTGGTAAAGGCTGACTGTGCTATGGATACACTGTGTAATTAACTGGGAGTGTGTGTTGGGCTTCTTGATGAACAGCAGTTTGCTTTCAGATATTTGTCTGAAAGGAACACAGCACAATTGTTAGTGCACTTGTTGGTGGTTTTCAGCCAGTTCTTGTTAATGTGGATAAATTAGTGGTGAGAACTAGTTATAGCTAGAAGAGGATTTTTGCCTTGGTGACTACTTTGTGCAAACTTTTATGTTTATTTCTGTCTCTTTTTGGTTTGTTTCTTTTTAAATTTTTTTTGTGGAGAGAGTGAGATTATCCATGATCCAATAAATGAACTACGAGCAACCTCATTTCCTTCACCCTTTGGTAGGAAGTCAGCAGCTAAGGTGTTATGAACCAGAACTGAGGAGGTGTTTAAATCCACACAGTTTGTTCAAATGCTGCATTTTACATGTGTTCACTCAGTAAAGAGCCTTTGTAACTCATATGAAGGAGCCCTTAGGCTGGCACAACTATGGGCCTGCTTGCTTGAGAAGCAGTCATTTAAGGTATTTAGGGTGGAGATGAATGACAGGAGAAATGATTCAGGTTTTATGTACATCCTTAGGTTTGGAGGCAGAGTGAAACTAGGTGGGATTTCTGAGCAGATGGAAGCAACTGAAACTCAAAGCTACTCAGTGCCACATGGTGCACAGGGAACCATCTGAAGTGAGGTCTTGCTCTGGAGACCTGTGGGAGGGCCCCTTTTAGGTGGGACAGCTTGTTCTGATGTCGCTGTGATGCACAGTACTGCATCTGCTGTGGTCTCAATCTATAGCACTACAGGAGCTATATGAATATGTCCTATGTTATTCAAAGCACATCTGTAAGTTTTGCACCACCACTAGGTCTGAAACATTTCAGTGATTTTGTTACCTTGCACTTCTTCTGGTGTGATCATACAGGACACCTTTGGTTACTGCTCAGGACAGAAGTCTTGTTCCTCTCAAGGCTTGAATACCACTACGCAACTTTATGTTCACTGAGTAACAACGCTTAGTTTTACCTATCACTGGCTTTCAGTAATCAAATATAAAAGAGAATGCACAAACCAAAACAGAGACACATTAAAATTTGTAGTTGCCCAACAGAATGAAGTAATAACTCTACTGCTTTCTAAATCCCATGATGAAAGGTTTACAGTGGGAGAAGTTCCTCAGCTACATTCCCTTTAAGCCAAAGGGGACTCAGACCCTAACCAAGTGTCTTAAGCTGTTATTTATTACATTCTTACAATATTGTTATATGTCATACTGTGTTTCAGTAGGCAAACATGAAGATCACTCCTCAAAATGCAAAAATGCACACCTCAATTTAACTTCACTGCATGTCCCATCATTCTTGGGCTGTTGGAAGTAACAAATAATTAGTCTATCTTCATGTTTCCTGAACCTATGGTTCAATTAAGCTCTCTCTGGTCTCTTCACCAGCTACCTATCCTGAGCTAGGACTCTCCCTCATCTCTGCTGCATTCAAGCAAGCTTCTCTGTATGTTTGATCATCCCTGTGGCTCTTTCCCATCTTATCTATATCCTCTGTGAGCTGGAATTATGCAAATTATACACTGTTTCCAGTAAGTCTGAGCACAACGACTTTCAGGTGGTGTGACCATGTGTCCTCTTCTGTTTCCTATTCCTTTTTTATCATTCTACTGGGATTTGTCTGTATGACTGCTGACAAGTGAACTGATGATTTCAAGACCTACCCAGGTCTCTTTTCTGAGAAAGAGATAATTACAGATTCAGAGTCTGTCACTGTAGATGCATACTTAAAGGTAATTTTGTGTCCATACACATCGTTTTGCACTTATCAGTGCAAACATTTTGTCATCTGTTAACATCTGTTAGTTAAGATGTCAGCTTTAGATGTGATTACCCTGAGTCATTTTGTCATGGCATTATTCATTGCTCTGTCAGGTAGTTTGTGACTAGAGTGAGCCTCACAACTTACAGGGAACTTCTCCAAATGGGGTCCTGCTGGTTAATTTGCAACAAAATGGCATTTATTTCCTATCTCTATCCATGAGCTGAACATCCCTTCTACCCACTGAATGTCCCACAATTGCACTATCTAACCTTTTGTAACCAATATACAACCATTTTCTCTTCTAATATGTTGGAAAGCACCATAGGGACAGATCAACTTTTTCTTTGGTTGCCTTCAAAACTTGTTTCATTCTCAATGTTTGGAGAGGAACCATAGAATCCCTGTAAGAAGCAAATAAGTCTGGCTTTCTGTACACACAATGTCTTGTATTCTGTGTCGTGCACGTATTTTTTGCAAATGGGTCATTCTGAGATGTATCTTGTAGTAATAGGCAACAGCAACTGACAGGTTTTCATCCTGGAGGCAGTGTGAGCAACATGAGAAAACACAAATGTTTAAAACTGACATTTCTAATAGTTTAAAATGTATATGAATTCTGATAATTATAAAATAAGTGGGTTTTTAATTGCTGAGACTCTTCAGTCAGAAGCGGTTCAGTGATTGTTCTCACTCATGCAGAGCACAGGGGTATTTAATGGCAGATGTAAAGTTAATTTTTATTCTGATGACATTTTTAGAACAGAATTGGACTCATGCTTGCCTTTAATTTTTGGGTAGTATTTGATAAAAAGATGATTTTTTTTTTTTATGATGGACTATGAACTTGTTGATTGTCCTGATAAGCAGTAGCTGCAAAATCTGATACAGTTTAGTGTGTGACAGAGCTGAATGTCTCACACTAATTCATTTGAATGGCAGCCAAGCTAATATTCCTTACTGGGGTAAAATACTTACTAAAATGTTTTTTGTGGAATTAGGATGGCAGACTGATCATGGAAATTTAGGAACTCCCATTTTGGGCACATTGAAAATGTGGTGTTCAGATGAACAAGCTATTTATATAGACATGTGGTGTGATACTGGATACTCCTTTAATCTTTTAGTAATCCAGACGTTACCATATGGACAAACTGCACAAATTGATTTGAGGAGGCCTCACTGGATAAACAAATACCCTGCTTCAGTTAATTTGCTGAGCTTTGATGTTAGTGCGCCAGGAAAAAAAAACCCACCCTCTTTCCAGCACATAGTTTATTTGCAATGACATATAAAATGAAGCTGATGACAATCAACATAGGTTTAAGGCAGCTTGTTTGACAAGCAGCTCATGATAGTTTGGACAGTTATCTGGAGGGCTTTCTTTCAGCACTTCATTGCTTGTAGCCAATGCACGGCCTTTCCAATGTGGAACCACCTTTGCTATGTACATATCAGAGAATGCACACAGTTTTCTCTAGTGTTTTGCTTTCAGTGATGTACCTGCATTAATTTTGCTGAATGCTGTAATGGGTTATTTAGTTTTGTTATCAACCTCTGCTTTCTCAATCTTCTGTCCTGTGAGGAACTGCCATATTCCTCCTCTGTAGTTTTCATTCCCCAGGGCATATACAAAAGCATCCACCGTTGGCACAGTCTTGGCAATAACAGCAGGAATCTGTCGTGAGACAATATTTATTAGTAGGAAAATGCACTGAGGTGCCAGTGGGCTGATTTCAGCCTAGACACAGTTTTCCTTTTCCACACAAATGCCTGACTCCAATGGCAGTAGCTGGCTACCAGCAGAGAGATGAAAGGTAAAAGCAGTTTGGTCAGTTGGAGGCCCTTGCTCAGGAAATTAGAGTCTTCAGGAGAAAGAATTTAGATCATCATTGCCTGAAACTGTGATATTTGAGTCGAGAGTAAATACAGATACTTAGGGAGAGTGAAGGGTGTGCTGTTGGATAAGTGGGCTGACACTGCTAACACTTTATGTGGGATACTGCATATTAATGCATTTGATGACCTGAAACTGGTTTTTTGGGACTGAACGGAAGTTTAAAGATTTGATGTGATATTACTGTGTCCCAAGGGCAGTCTCAGAGCTAAGATTCAGGGAAAAAAGGAGGCAGTATAACCTTAAATATGATCAATTGCAGCTTCCCTGAAGGAAGTATTAGGAAAAAGAATGAGACACTCTTCAAAATTGATAATTTTAAGCTGGTACTTGACTCTAGGAAGGACACAAAAAGCTCCTACAAACCATGAAGCAGTACAGGCTACAGCCCTGACTAACTGCTGAAGAACCCCCCTGACTTTCTAAATTGTTCCTTAATCAAAGCAGTAATATAATGCCTGTCATATCACCATGTATAGCTGTTCTGCCTTAAAAGGAGTAATGAACAGAATGCTTTGAGGGAACAATCTACTTGTTATATATGACAAGTAACACCAATTGTGAGTAAATGGACATTATTCCATAGGAATAGAGAGAAGGAGAGTAAGGAAAATGTAATGATTTGAATTCCCTTAGGTGGCATAGACGTACCATGCGGTATTTTGGTGAAATAAACATCACATTTTCAACTGCTGCATAGAAGCATAAAAGGCAATAGGGACCCCAGCAGATGACCAATGTCCTCAATGGTAAACCAGTATTAAACTGAAAAACAAGAGCAATATATTTCTTTTGGTTTCACAACCACACAATGTAATAAACAGATGGGATAGGTGCTGTGAGATCCCGGTTTGCGTTCAGTAGCAGGAGATCAAGATGTGCTGTATCATTGCTGCTTTTCTGTCAGTGTCACAGGTGTGCAAGCACAGGTCCCCCTGCATTTGAGGGCTCCCTGTGCAGCAAGCCCCAAAGCTCTGTTCCTGGGGACCAGGTGGGGGTTGGCAGTTGGTCCTGGGCAGAGGTGACAAGCACCTTATGGTAGATGAGTTAAATCTGTGTGTGTGCCATGCGTTGAAGCCATGGCAGTAACTGCTGCTAAGGAGGGAGGGCAATGTGTAAACTTAAAAACAGATAAAAGGGAATGACATTTTGCTGACTTCTTGGAGGGTCTTTCAGACAAACTGTGTGAAGCCACTACTACGACAGTGCAACAGATGTATGCAGTGGCATCTGTGTTGTGGTAGAAGGATTCTGCCGTCCTTCATGGTATGGCATCATCCACGGTGTTTATGACCAGCTGTTCCCAAGTATCTTATAAATATATTAATGAATAGAGAAGTGAGAATTTCATCCTTAAATTTTCTGCGTAGTGACTAGTCTGCACAGCTACAGAATATCATAAGGAAGGAATCACATGTTATCACAAACTCACTGAAAAAAACTAATAGACTTCTAATAAAAAACACTGAGGTTTGTTCAAGAAATATATAGAGGGCACATGTATTTATTGCAGGCAGCTACAAACCAGTCTGCCTGGCAGTCTCTTTGCCAGTATAACATGCCCCTTGAGAACTGACAGTCTTAGTACTGAGTGCAGGGGTCGGGCTGTGTCTGCCAGCCATACATAGTGTCCCAGACTGTATAGTCTGCACCTAAGGAAATAACTCATATAATCACCACATTACATTCCCATAAACCTGTCATGCCAGAACAATTCCTTTGTTTCCAGCCCATAAAGATTTCTGAATTTACTCAGCCAAGTGTAAACATGACATATATAGGAAGGCCCTTTCCCCCCTTGTGGGGTGCCTGCATGTTTCCTTGCAGAGCTGCAGTTCTGGCTGACTTCCTCAGTGATAAGCTAAAAGCCTGTAGCAAAGCAGGAAATAATGATTGTTCCTGAGCAAAGTTTCTCTGGATGAATATTGATATGCTATTAGCAAATATTCTGCATGCTGTGTGTTTGTTTTTTGTCTGGAGTTGGACCAGTGTTGGTGGAAGAGAATCCTCAGAGCCACTAGTCTAACCCCTGCTTTGACAGAGAACTGTTTACGGCACCAGGTTGGGGCAGATGTGCCTGTCTAGTCAAATCTTGACATTTCTAAGGATGAGATTTCTCTGAACTTTCTGGGTAGCCCCATCCTGTGTTGTGCCATCCTTCTACTCAAGTAACATTGGGGTGTTAGCACAGAAGAAGCTGAGACAAAGCCTCTGTGAAAGAAATTGCCTTTTTGAGGACTTTGTCTCTATTGGATGCAGCCCTATTTTGGCAAGCAGTTGCAGGGCCTGAGGAAGCTTTCTTACCTTATACTGCCCACTTTTCTTGAACTTCTGGTGTATGGACTGATAGGCTGTCAGGATGATGAAGCCCGGGATCATGAAATTGAAAATGGACAGAGCAAAAAGGAATGTGATATAGTTTCTGGAAAGGGTGAGGAGGGGGGAAAAGAAAGAAGCTTGTTAATTCCTCACTAGGGCATCTCTATAAACTTGCTGTAAATATTCATGAAGTTATATATTTGGAATTGCTAAAACCAGTTTTGCCAACATGCTTGAGGTGCAGCATTTGCTGAAGACCAGTTAAAATATGCCAGGCTGTTGTGTGCAGGATGGGTAGTGTTGTAGAAAACCACATTATGTGTTTGGTTTCTAGACCCAAGCATCCCTGCTCAGACTTCTGTGCTGGACTGCATAAAACCAAAGCTATTCTGAAAGAGTTTCAAATACTAAACCCAAAAAAGATGCAGCTTATAGGTGAGCAAGAGAAGTAGTTATAGATGAGCCAGGGAGCTAGCTGAGTCTCTGTCTCTGGAGATATTCAAAACCCTCCTGGACACCATCCTGTGCAACCTGGTCTGGCAGGGGGGGTTTGGACTAGATGATCTCCAGAGGATCCTTCCAACCCCTAACATTCTGTGATTCTGTGAAGAGAGTAGCAGGATAGCCTGAGGACCAGCCTATCCTGCAGAGGAAGGTGGCTTTTGCTATTCCCACATGCTGCTGTGTGAGTCAAGGCAGCCTTGGGTTGTGCCTGCTTTGCCCCAGCTGCTGGGGAGGGAAATCTGTCCCAGCAACAACGACAGGAGGCAGCTGGGTGTTTTGGTGAGCTGCCCAGGACACCCCAGGTGATGAGAGCCTCCACCCTCCATCCCATGGGAGCTGGCCCTGCCCTCACCTGTCCCCTTTGCTGTAGTCCAAGGTGCAGCAGGTTCGAAGGGGTTCATAGTCGTATTCCCCCCACCCCAGCAAGGGCATCACAGCCCAAAATGCAGCAAACAGCCATGCAAACACCATCATGGAAACAGCCGTGCTCCACTGCAGCTTGCTCCCTGCAGGAAGAGGAAAGGAAATCTCCATGTCCAGAACAAAACCACTAGGCAAGGCTGTCCAGCTCTGAGGGACCAGTCCCTGATCTTTGGGTGGAAACAAGCAGTTGCCCATGTTTTGTAGCTTGAAGCTGGCCTGAGTCTGTAAAAATCAACATTGCATAAAATATGAAGGAAGCTTTTAGACTTTAGGGAACAGTAAATTGTAAAATTGTACTTTCTTTTGTGTGTTTTAGTTAGACAAATACTGTACTGCTACTCAGCTTTGTACCACACTGGAGCTGCTCTTACAGACATTGTGTTCTTGTGTTTTAAGAATGTGATTAAATACTTAGATGTGGCAGAGAGTAGAAAGAGCAGGGCAACACAACACATAGCACTTGAAGAACTAGAGGCCTGCAAATGGATGTGGATCCGATCAGAAATGTGACTTCACACACTCCCCAGCCCCTGCCTACTTCCTTCCTGCAAGGCCCATGTGGATATTAAATATGCCCTGTTCTGAAATTGCTGCTCATCAGTATGTATGGGAATATATATATATGTGTATATATATATGTGTGTGTGTGTATATATATATATATGTGTGTGTGTGTATATATATATATATACACACAATCTGACAACAGATCTTGTTCTAAAAATACTGCTGGTCAAATTATTTTCCCCTTAAGATCATTGCTTAGCCTGGAACAGGAAATGAGAATCTCAGTAACTTTTTTCCTAATTTTATAATAAAAATGATCACTTTTGCCTATCTCATCTAGTTCCATAAAAGACCATAGGAATATGTCAATGGATGAAATAAAAGATTGGAAACTTCAGATGACACAGGAAGTATTTTTTCATGAAGAAGTCAGGCAGGCTTCCCTGCTGCTGGAGGACATTGTGTTAGCCTCGCTGCTTGCGTGTAAAAAGGCCTAGATAATTTTGTTTTTGAGGCTAACGTGCGTAATCATGCCCATGAATAGCCCACGATGCCAGCTGCACCTGCAAGGAGCATGATGACTTTTCCCACTGCTCCTTTCTAATCAGATCTCCCATTAGGGAGAAGTAATGATATAATTTACACTGAGGCTGGGAAGCAATCTTTTCTTCTGCCCTTAACAGCAGCATCAGGACAACAGGCCAGGAAGCTTCAGGACAATTCTGACCTTTCTCAGAAAGGTGAAGGATTGGAAGTGTGATGCATGATGTGAGGCTTTCTGATGGGATCAGATGTGGCTGACTAGTGGGTGGAGAGCATGTGCACAGGCTGTGATCTCATAAGACAGTAGCTCTGGGAAGGACTATAAACTCCACAGTAGCTTTTTCTGTTCTATTGTCCTTATATAGTTTAAAGAAGGGTAATTAAATAGGTGTGTTAGTGAAATTGCCTTTTTACAGGAATCCTGATTCTACCTCTGTCCTTTTTCTTATCTTGTGAAAGTGCCTCATGGAAAAGAATTTGAGTTTGATTTGCATTATATATCAGCTTGGAAAAATTGATGCAGTCATTTAAAAAATTAGGCAGGTATACACACTGCAACTTATACACCATGATAAAAATAAGGGAAATCCTTTTAATTAAATACTCTTTTTTGATGTGGTAGTTACAAAAAAAAAAAAGAATAATTGGTAATTAATATCTAGGTTTTTTTGTATGATTGCTACATAGAAAATGTAATATGTGTGCAAACGCTCAAGCATTGCAAGTTATATCTTTCAGAACTGCATCTTATTTAGCTATGTGCTGAATCAATCATGTTAGAGATGTTACTCCTTCAAGTTTTCCACTTTTGTTTTTGTTCTACATAGCAGTTCTTGTAGCTTGGCTTTACACAACTGTAACTTGAAATTCAATCCAGACAAAGCATATCACATAAGCTGTCAGCCAAAAGCACAGTGTTTTTGTGTTTTAAACATTCTAGCAACATTTTAAAGGCATTATCAAAAGCAGCTGCACTGAAAGTTGAATATGGATTGTGTTTCTTTTAAATCAAGCTCATGCAAAAAATAGCTTTATTGCTTTGTGAATATGATTTTTGTGAGTGACAAGCCCTCCTGATATTTAAAAAAACCAAACAAGCAAACTAAATCTGCAGGATTTTTTGTTTCTCAGCAAGTCCTATAAAATAGTTAATACCAACTATTTTTCATGGTATCTCATGGCAGAAACTTTGCTGTCTTTCCACCCCATCTTTTCACTTTACTAGCTTTCCTTTTTTCTTTATTTTCCTAATTTCTTTTTGCTTTAAAGTTTGTGCCTTGCTTTAAAGTTTGTGCCTCTTCTATGGAAAACTGTAAGAAAAAGTTTATTTTAGTTACTTTTCCGTAGGTGTTAGGGAACACCAGATTTTTTTTTTATTACATATAGAATAAAAGGACTAATGCAATAATGGAGTCTGGCACCAGGAATGTTTGGACAGTCTGCATTTGGAAAGCTCATCTCTAGGGATGAGTTCATATGCTCCCTCTCCTCACACTTAGAGAGTCCTATTTTGGACACTAGAAAAGGAGAGAATAAGAGCTAACAAAACTAATTTTTTCCTTCTCAACTTGGCCTTTTGCAAAATGAGACTGATTGTGAAACAGCCTTGGTGAAATCAGTCACCTGTTGACCCTTCAGAAAATATCAGAAGTAGCTACAAATGTATGAATGTAAAATTAAATGTGATATTGCTTTAGTTTTTCTCAGAAAAAAAATGCTTTCCATACAAGAACAGTGAAAGAATTGTACTCTAAGTGGCAAAAACTGAGAGGGCCGACAGCAAGAGAGCAAGTCAAGAGCAGTTCAGTTGTTTTTGTGCAGAGCAGCACATTGCTTTACCTTAAATGCATTTTCTTTTTTCCCTGATAAAATTTAGTGTAATAGCCATGTAGGTCCTAATTCAGTTAAAAGTGTATGTATGGAGTTCAGCTTATGCTCAAGGATATAATTCCTAATTAGGGCCCACTGCTGGCAATTTGGTCCTAATAAGTCTAATCACTCTTGTGCTCTGACTCTCTCCTTGAAAAACAAGAGGGAAGCTTCTCTTTTCCATATAGTGAAATATGAATATTGGGGATTTAAAATGGTTTCTGTAGTTGCCTTGGAACAGAAAGAGGTCACTCTTATAAACAAAAAAAACCTCTCATCATTTCAAGATTACTAAAATTGTGATGTCAAAAGCTTAAATTTTAGTAAGTGCTAGATAGAGCATGGAACATTACTCCTTTTGATTATGCTGGCCAGTTTTTAGTGACATAATCAAACTATTTCTCCGTATTTAACCTCTGAAGACATTTATGAATCCAGATTTTTTAAAAAGATTTATAAATTGGTCAAACAGCTGATTTTTACAGAAAGAGCACAAAAAGGCATTTCTGACACAGTGGTGTTCAAAAGGAGTTTCTCAAACAAAAGGTCAACAGGATTTTCTAGGATTGAGGGCGGGGGGGAAATCCCTTCTTATTCTCATTCTTGCAAATGGTTAAGTTGTAATAGCTGATATATTCTAGAACAATATGTCTTGTACCAGACTTCATGGCATGCATCACTTAAAATTGGCAAAGTTTGTCAAAGACAAAAATATCTGGAAGTCTTATGAGCAAAAATATGTTTTAGTCATAAGGAAAGTAAGTGTTGGTACCTACTTCATCTGCTGTACAAAGAGCACCAGTCACTGGTGCTCACAAGTATTTATTTTTTGTAGGAATAAGAAAGCTGCACTGAGTAATAGCTGCTTTTGTGTATGTCATTAGAAAAAGCTCTTTAAAATAACCTGATTTTAGTCCATTAATTTTTTGCTGTCATTCTCTGTGATCATGAAGCTGTCTTGGCGATTACCTCCTGCTTCAGTGAAAATGCAAGATCTGTATAAACATTGGCATTTTGTCAGGGAAAGCTGATGCAGGTGCAAGACTGGATGAAGGAAGTCTGACAGGGTGGCTGCAGTAAGTGGGACAGGAGGGAAGGACTTGCTCCTAATGTGACAGAGCTGACAGCTGCAACTGGAGCAAATGGGAGTTTGCTAATCTTTGAATACTGATATAATAACCTAGATTTCCTTGAATGTTAAGAATTAGATTAAATTCACTGCAATTTTACTTGTTAAAATCAAATGCTGCTGTGAAATCCCTGCTGATTTTGTTCATCTTTTCTTTCATGTTAGGAAAAATACTGAGATAAATCACTCAGATTTTCCATTTCCCACTATTTCTGAAATTCAAGTGCAAAATCTTTTTTATTTTATTTTTTTTTTTTTTTAACCAGGATCCTTTCCCTCTCCACACACTGCTGATAGTGTGCTCCCCTGTCACCAAAATGAACCATGCTTTAGCGAGAAATGCCTTCAGCAAAGATGTCTCTGTGGTAGGTGGCTGCCTACTTTCAGGTCACTGACCCTCTGGGCTGTATATCAGCTGCTTTCTGCCTGCTTGATCCCAGCTCCAGTGAGACCTCCTAGGCTGCTTTTACCTTCCTTCCTTGCTAAGAACATAATTCAGGATGTTTTTCTCGTTTGCATGGCCAGGGAGGGAGAGCTAACAATGTCTACCATAATATAAAATGTCATCGTCTGTCCTGAATGTTTGGCTATTGATAGAAAGTTTCCTCAGAATTTGCCCTTTCCTCTTTCACTGTCAGACACTAACAAAAGTCTACTTTTATTTTGTCCTTTTCCCCCTAATGATCAACTTTTGAAATACAATAACCTGTCTTCCCATCTTCTAGTGACTGACATTCAAACCCTGCCTTTACTTCTCTAATGGCATACTTTTGGACTGCAGGTTTTTTGGTTCTGTCCTCCTTGTTGTGAAAGTATCTCATTTAGGGGATGAGAAGAGAGTTGCACAGCATGGTTGCCTCTGAGGAAGAAAGCAAGAGAGGACAGAGTAAAATGACTTGAAACTCTAGTTTGTCATGTGTGGAAGTCATACATACGGTCTTCCATATGCCAAGCAATATCAGTCTATTTTCTGATGAGTGACACGTCTAGTTACCAATACACCATAAAGGTTAGCACTTTTTGAGGGTTATACTGAGTTCCAAACTTGGTTAATTTTCAGGATGTTGTTGAACATGTTAGCATCCAGAATAACTGAAAAGTCCCATTTTTTTTTCCTCATTATCATAGAAACCTCTCATAGAATGATAGAATCACAGAATGTTAGGGGTTGGAAGGGACCTAGAAAAATCATCTAGTCCAACCCCCCTGCCAGAGCAGGATCACCTAGACGAGGTCACACAGGAATGTGTCCAGGCAGCTCTGGAATGTCTCCAGAGAAGGAGACTCCACAGCCCTCCTGGGCAGCCTGGTCCAGTGCTCCATTACCCTTACTGTAAAGAAGTTTTTCCTCATGTTAATACTAACCCTTCTGTGGTCCAACTTGCTCCCATTCCCTCTTGTCCTAACATTGGATGC
>VWZO01021181.1:525201-576302 GCA_013396975.1 Bucco capensis
CCTGGAGCACACCACTAGTCACAGGCCTCCAGTTAGTCTCTGCTCCACTGACCACAACTCTCTGGGCTCTGTCCTTCAGCCAGTTCCCAATCCATCTCACAGCACAGTCTCCCAATCCATACTTCTGAAGTTTGGCTATGAGGATACCATGGGAGACAGTATCGAAAGCTTTGCTAAACTCAACACATTCTTATCAAATCTTTCTTCCTCTGAAATATGGGTAGTGGATAATCAAGTGTCAAGCCAAGGCATGCTGCAACAAAGGAAACTGTTAAGACACAACAGAAACATTGGGTAACTATGTAATTTAGTCTGGAAGGAGTACCAGTTCTAGGGAATGGAGATAAGAGGTTGATAGCCTTGTTTCTTAAGAAGAGGTATTTTGTACCTTCTGTACAGGCATGCACCTCGCACCAGTGTCAACAGGAGTTTAATGTATGGATTGAGAACACAGCATAGCCTGTAGGCTTGGTAGATCAGATCTATGAAATATGGCTCAATCTTCCTTACAATCAGCATATGAAGGATGAAACTAGAAGTGGCTGGTTTTACTGCAATAGTCACGGAGCACAAGCTTTTAAAACCTTCTTGGTGTTTGTTGTTTTTTTGTTGTTCTTGTTCTTGTTCAAAATGTTCAGAAATAGCAGAAATGTTTGCCCATCAGTAAGTAATAATTTGATCAAAGTAAAGAAGCTTATGCCCTTAGGGTCTCTCTGCCTGTGCTCATAATGTAGTATGCTCTTGACTGGAGGAGTGCATGACACAAAAGCATTAAAGTCAATGTTGCAGAAAGTAAAATGTCTTTCCAAAGACATGCTTGTTTTCAGGCTCGCTCTCTCTTGTAAAATGCAGATGCTACCCTTCTACCTCCAAACACATTTCAGTGTCCAAAGGGTGTTAGTATGGGTTTAGCTTTTGGCCTGCATTATTTGGGATCTTTGTCTGGATAGGAAAAAGGAAAAAAAAAAAAACTCCAAATATTTCCTTGCCTGAGCTGAATTTTTGGCAAAACTAGCAGAACAAAAATTTGGCAACCTTTTCACTCTGAATGAGATCATCAGATTGAATGTGTTTGTTGTGTGCTCTGGGTGTGTTTTACCACTTGCTGCTTTAATCATATGGAGGTTGTGCCTGGTAGGCTCTGTGGATGCTAATAGCAGAGGGGATTGAAGAGCTGCAGCTCAGCTGTTTCTTCCCCAGCCAACTTTTACACTTTCATTTAGAAAATATTTTGTGAAGTGATCTGAGCAACCTGTGCTTTAGCACAAGAAAAGGAGAGCTGCATTTATCTATCATCATTGCCAATGGGACACCATTTTTTCTGGAATGATGCAGTCAGGTGAGGTGCTCTTAACTCCTCACTCCTCTGGAAAGAGTCTGGCTTTAGCAGGAAACATGAAAGGTGAAGATCTTCATTTCTCCCTGGTGGCAGAGCTCTCACATGACTGACAAAATGGCCAAGTAGTGAGGATTAGGATATTCCAAGCACTATGGAATGCTAGGATAAACTGTCAGAGTAAGTTTGTATTTCATACCATGTGTCTTTCCCTATTCCTAATGAGGGCCATGAGATTGTACAACCTGTGTTTGTCACTCAGTACTTTCCTAATAACTTTTGAAAACATTGGTTGTTTAGAAGGAAATCGTAGATGGAAATGAGGACTGTCAGGTACTAAGCTGCTGCATGTACTATGAAAGTTGGTGTTTGTGGAGAGGTGAGGCCCTGTGGAAACACCTGTAGAGCAGTTATTAGACAAAAGCAAACATCATCCCTCTGCACCATATTCACAAGAAAGCAGGTTTTGCCAGTTACAGTGCTTATAAGGCTGGTAGTTTGTTTTACAGCAGATGATATTGCCCCTTGCTGTGTTTCCTCATTTCTGTGCTAAGAGAATACGGTTATTCCAGTGTTCTCCCCATCTGCAGTGGTGGCTGGAGCACAGCTAGAGTCCCAGCACAAATCCTAGCAGTCTCTGCAGATGCCAACTCAGCACCCTAATTCAGCTGAAATTTCAACTCATGTTACATGAATGCAGAAATCCAGTATCACCAAAGTTCGAGACGAAGTTCCGTGATGAAAGAGAGAGAATATCTATCTCATAAATCCATATATTTGACAATCCTCTCAAAAATATGCTATCATAAGTCCACAGGAAAAGGCAAATTTGTTTTTCTGGGTAGATCTCCCTGTTTAAATTAGATTTCTATTAAATCCAGCTAAGGTGTCAGAGCTAGTTAAAAACTAAATTGCAAGGAATAAAACAAAAAGCAGCCTTCACTAAGAGAACAACAACATATATCTTCTTTTATCAGTAGTTAAAAATAGCTCTCCCACTTTTATTGAAACTTTCAGATAAATTCTTCCTTGCTTGGGAACAAATGTACCAAATTCCAGTTGTCTTAAGGGGCCCTGAAATGTAGCACAAACCCCACAAATGTTTTTGGCACCCAAAAGTGCCTGTGTATCATGCAACAGCTCTGCTGAACTCTGATATATCGTACCTCTGCACAAGTGCTTTGCCCTGAGCTCTGTGCCAGCTGCTGTCTCTGCAGAGGCAGCTCTCTAGCTACACTAAATTTATCCCTAATTAGTAATCTCTGCATGGGCTTGAAGATCTGTTTGGTCCACAGCAGGGTGTTGGGTGGAAGCCCAAGGTGCATAGAATTTTCTTCAATGTGAGGAGTTGGATTTTGTTTGGGGCACTGAAGATTACTTACGGAGAAATTTAAAGCATGAGAAGAGGGTCACAATTTGGATGTGATCTGGAAGAGGAAGTATCTCCTAAAGGTGAGTGGTTAGTGCGCTCTGTATAGGAAGAGGTCCTTTGGAGAGATTGTTTATATTTACTCTACTGTATAAGATAAATAAACTTATGCATATGACATACACATACTTATTATGTGCATGTATTGATTCTCTGAAATCTAAGCAAGCTGCCTTACAGCAGGATCTGGGTATGGTTAGTGGGTAGATTGTAGCCCTTACTTGTACAGTAGTGATGGTACCGGTCCCAGGCAATGGCAGTGCTGGAGCCAATGCTGGCTAGTGCTGTCCAGAAGCCCTGGAATCCATGAATTTGGCAGCCATCAGAGCCATAGGGCCAGTATCTGTCAACAAACAAGGCATCTGTTAAGAAAATGATAGAAAAAGGTGAAAACACATTTGGAAATTGCATTAATGGTGAGGGTAAAATGATAGTCTGTGCTCACACTTTTTAAGCCTGAGAAATGTTGTGTAAGATGCTACTATGGTTGCTTTTAGGTATTTGACAGCGCTTACCTTGCTGTGGTGTCTGATACAGTACAACAGGGTTTTTTTACTCTTAATATAGAGAAGAAAATATAACCCTGCATTTATATATTGGAAAGTTGTTTGGCTTTTTTAAGCTGAAATCTGCATTTAATCCAATTATTTTCAAAATTCACACCCACTGAGAGCAGCCAATTTGTCAACATGTGGAAGTAGCAAATGAGTAATAACCTTTTGGAAAGTTAGTGTTCACCATGCAACAGAGTTTGAAAGCTCACACATAAAAATACTCCTGATAGCAAGCCTGAGGCCTCCAAGTGTCTTTGCAATGAAAAGAAAGATGAGACGATCTCATGTAGCAAACATCTGCAGATGTGTGCCTTCAATATCCTTGTGTCAATATCCTTGCCACACATGGCAAGGAACCATGGTTTCACCTAACCTGGCTCTTATGGTCATAAAGCTGGCTGTGAGGTGGAAATCATCAGCAACCTTCTCTCTCATGTATTTACAGAACACCAGCATAATGTACTAGGAGACTACCCTGGAAGTCCCTTTGAATAGGAGATAACTAACTGCTTGGGAGGCTGGAAAGCTTCTACTCCTATTTAAAAGAAAAGGTCCTCCAATTGTTCAAACCAGGCTTGTTTTGATGTGTTGACCTTAGCTTTTCAACTCCAGTTCAGTAAAGGCATCTTTATTGACTTCAGTGGGACATAAGTGTCTGAAACAAGAGTGATCTATACAGGAGGTAAAATAATGTTGAATAAAGCATCATTGGACCTTAGTGATGTTAATTTTGTAGTGTTATTAATTTGCAAAAAATTTTTTTATATCTATTAAGAGAGAATAAAATCATAGAATCATAGAATGGTTAGGGTTGGAAGGGACCTCTGGAGGTCATCTAGTCCAACCCCCCTGCAGTGGGCAGGGACATCCCCAACTAGATCAGGTTGCCCAGAGCCCTGCCAAGCCTNTGATCACATTCTAAACTGAAATGTATTTCTGGTTTTAAAATTTGCTACTTGGGTAGAATTATGCATCAATTGTTATAAGGTGCTGAGGGTTTCTTTCAGTATGGTTTCCTCCATCAGGTCCATGTCCTTTCTGTATTGAGGGCTCCAGAACTGGACACAGTGTTCCAGATGAGGTCTCACTAGAGCAGAGTAAAGTGGCAGAATCACCTCTCTGGATCTGCTGGCCGTGCTTCTCCAGGATGCCATTGGCCTTCTGGGCCAACCAAGTAGCTTCTGTTCTAAACTCTGTTAAACCTGCCTGGCTAAATGTCTTCTATGATCAGTCGTATCTGTCAGTGACTATATACAGTGAAGTCTACTTTTTAACCTGCCTGGTAGAATTATATGAAGTTTCATTTTGCTATTTCTGATTGAGAGAATGAGAAGGGTGGTTAGGTGATATGCTAGGATAAGAGAATTTTAATTAATTAAACCTCTTAGAACTTAAGCTGTTAATTTTCATGTGGTGGTTCTGAGCATCCTTTAGGCAAAAGAGGCTATACCTTAGGAAGCTGGAAAAGGCAGCGATGAAGGCGTTGATGCAGATGCCGCAGTCAGCCAGCGCAATGCTGAGGATCAGCAGGTTGCTGGGGGTTCGCAGTTCTTTGATTTTTCGGAAGGAAACAATTGTCAGGCCATTCAGGCAGAAACCAAGTAGTGCTGAAATACAGAATTGTTTGATGTGATTTAACTGGAAATGGAAAATATCTACAATGATATTCCTGTTTCCTTTAACGAGAGAACAATAATTATTGTTGAAACTTATGCCCTAGGAATATATCTGTAGTGGTCACAGTCTGCATGCAAGCTACAAATACCTTCAAGAGAGAAGTTCATAGGTAACAGCTGAAGCCAGTGCCTCAGATTGCATCACGGATCTGATCAGTCATGTGGAGCAGAAATAGTTTAAGCTTATTTGTAATTTTGCCTTTTGTTTTATAAGAGAAGCCTGATTGCCAGGCTCTATCCAGGGACATGTGGGTCAGAGTGAGGGAGATGAAGATCTGTGCTGGTGCACACATCTCCAGGCCTGTTTTTTGCAGAGAAATGAGTTCAGTTGTGTTTAATATCAATTGTAACATTCTTTTGTGTTTAAGCACAGAAATCCCCCAGCTGTGTTTCAGTCAGCCTGCTTCCATTTGGGCTTCTGTCTAAGGTTAACCTAAACAGTGCTTGAAGCACACCAGCTCAATCTTATTACTGTCCTTCGTCAGTAGACTATACATGGAAAGGAATAATCTAATTATAAAAAGCAGTCACTTATAGATTGAAAAAAACCCAAGGTAATGTTGGTTCTCAGAGAGGAGCATCCAAGCAATCTCAGCTGTTCACCCAGCATGTAGCTGTGCCACCTCGGAGCCTGTTTCTCACTGGTTTAAATTCCAGCTTTGTCCTTTAAAGTCCTTTTCTGAATTTCTTTAGCTTTGATGAGGCTGTGACTCAACAACCTGTCTCTATGTCTCGGTTATATGAGAGGCAGTATGTCTTTCTTTGTGTTCTTGGAAAGAAAAATGTAGTGCAGAAAAAAATCCATATCCCTTAATCTTGTAAAGTAGCATAGTTATTTATGCATATTGCCTTAATTCTGTAGTTACATGAGATGGATGATTTTGGCTAGTCAGAAATCCTGCTCCCACCTTAATTGCATTAATGGCTGATGGAATAACCATAGTAACAGATGATGTGTGTCTTTTGTTACACAACATATAGCAAAATATTTCCAGAAGAAATATTTGCAGCCATCTGAGATCTGCTGTTCTTATTTATTCCCTGCCAACTTACCTCCCACCCACAGAGTAAAATGCTGCCAACTCTCCCAAATGCAGTGAAGCCTTTAGGAGAGGTATATTGTGACCATATTTACAGTAGGACTGAGGAGTTATTACTATACCATCTTTTTTCTATCTTTCCTCTGCTTTTGGAAGCTTCAGGCTTCACCCCACTCTGTTCTCTTGAAGGCCAGAATAAAGGTACAACTAGAAAACTTACTAAATTAAAAAAATAAAGCTTTGAGTTTTCATTTTTAGAACAGCAAATATGTTCAGTTAGTAAAGAGAATGCAAGGTTTTCCTCTTCCCCAGAACTTTTTTGCAAACAGCACTTAGAAGCTGCAGCAAAAAAAGGAGGTCTTCATTGCCTTTCTTTTGGAGTCTTTGAGAAAGTGAATTAATCTTTAGTTATTTAGTTTGATCGTGTCTTGCAGGTTATACCTCCTAAGGAGTCCTTCTGCTGTGCCTTTTGCAACCGTTCTTGTCTATCTCATATTGGCTTTTTCAGCCATCAGCGCGCTTGTAAAAAGCACTTGTGAAGAGAGTGGATGGAGCCCTACCCGGATCTTCGTTCGCGAAGCCTAGCCATGATTTAGTTTGATATTCTAAGTCAGACAGCTAAGATAAAATTATATAGCCAATATGTTGTACATGTTCTGCATAAAACCCTATAGAAAATACTTATTTTATAAAACACAAATGTATTAGACGACATCTAGTTTTAAGTTAAAGTTACCAACAGGTACTTTGGACTTCAACAGCTTCTAAGTCTCTGGCAAGCTGCAGCCCCCAGGCACAGATGTGCAGGTGGAACCACAAGCAGCTATTCTCCAGCAGGACCCAGGCTGTCAGGCTTTGCCAGCAGCCAATGATGTCCCTGTCCTCCTGCTGCTTCTCACCTCTCAGTAACAAAATGCAAAGGACCTGCCAGGCCCTGCAGATGGCTTAATGGCTGTTGGCTACATTTAGTTCTGAACTCCGTTTAGGCAGCAGCTCTCCTGTGGGCCAGAATTGGAAACTTTTCCTTTTCTTCTCTTTCACAGAAGAGTTTTAGACAGAGCTCTTCCCGCTTTCCTTTGCAGGCATGTATGATGCTGCCTTCCAGCTGTGCACGCCTGCAGGGAGAGGATGAGCATCCTCCTTTCTCTCATGCTCCACATTCATAGGGTAAGCTGATGAGTATTTATCCTATTCTAATTGTGCTTATGACTTCTCCTCCATCACTGTTGGGCCCCATGATCTCTGCACCCCCAGCTGAGCAGCACTGTGTTTGCATGGAGTCCCAGGCCCTGACTGGGATGTAGCTCAGAGAAGACATGACTTGACACCTAATCCTAGCTGCAAGCCCGTCCCAGGTAGATACAAATTCACAGTTGTGTTCTAGTCTCTCAATAGATTGGCACATACATTAAGAAAAGCCCACAATGGCTAAATTAAAGTAATACAATCTCCTAGCTCAAATTTTGTTTCATAATTCTGTAAGAGTTTTTAAATCTCATGCAAGTATATTTGTTTACTTTTACCCAGCAGCCATTAATTGCAGCGCTACCAATGTTGTCTGGATGTATGCTAACAGTTAACAAGCTATTTTGTATCTATCAACTTTGATTGTAAGATGGCCATCACAGACCAGAAAACAAGCAACCCAATTTTAAGAGATGTTTTTTACATCCCAGACTTTTGATAAGAAAGCTAAGTAGCAAGTACTTCCCCTGCCATAGGACAGCTATGTGTACAGAGCAGAACTTTACTGCAAAAAGCTTTGCAGCTCACCCCGATTTACTCACCAGAAGTACTAGTGATGTAACCACAGTAACCACCATAGGTCTGAGTCAGCATGCCACAAATGCTGCTGTTTGCTTCCATTTTCCTCCTCCTACCATCAGTCATAGGGACAGAAATCTTATTGCTGCTGAGGTCCCACATCGAGCTTACCTTCTACCAGCAGGGCAGTGCCGATGGCAAACACCTCTAATTCAGTGAAGCCTTCAGGGAGAGGGTTTGCAGTGACCATACTTGCAATAAAAATGCCAACAGATTTAACCTCTGCCCTCTGTTATCACTGTAGGGCTGCTTTTTCTCTGGATCCCCCTTCTTCAACTAGCCCAAGGCTTCTTAAAGGAGCAGTTCACGTGTAGACACATGCTTGCTATTATATAAAAGCTTTGGGGTTTTTTACTCCCACCAGTACAATCCCTGCAAGAATGTTATTAATGATGGGACTAGCATCAGCCCACGCTCCCCCTTCCCCTGCAAATCGTATTTCAGACATCAGCAAAATGAAAGCATTCATTGCAATTACAACAAGTTCTTTGTAGAGACAAGATTAAGAACCCTGTCCAGTTAATTCTGCAACACTGGAAAAGAATTAAAGGTTGTGGAATGAAGGAAACATGTAATATATAATTGGGGAGTGACCTGAAAAACAAAGGGGCCCTCACTGAGTTGGTAATTAGGGGAAAAGTATGAAGCAAGAAGTTCTGCAGCATATAGGTTTTCCTCTTACCCCTCTTTTAGAAACTGGCCAGTGTATTTTTCTGGCAAATGACTATTCTGTATGCTTACATATCTCCTCTTCAAAACTGAGGCTTAAATTAAAGGTGCACACTGGCACAGCCTCTTTAAAGGCAAACAATTCCAAATTA
This sequence comes from Bucco capensis, assembly GCA_013396975.1. Lineage (NCBI taxonomy): Eukaryota > Metazoa > Chordata > Aves > Piciformes > Bucconidae > Bucco > Bucco capensis. The sequence goes on from VWZO01021181.1 coordinate 533,882, forward strand.
CTGATTTGGGGCACCAGACATACAAAAATGTATGTGAGTTATACTACCCAGTGGCCACTGCTTATAGGAATTTACCTTAGTGTCCTTTTGGAGATGTTTGAGGATTGGGGTCTTGGTGTATTGTGGCTCTGGAGTATATGCAATGTGCATCTTTTCCAGCCTCCAGATCCTTACCTGCTAGCCAGCTTCCCACCATGAGAAAACCACATGATGTGTCTGAGATGTGCATGAGCTCTTGTCATTTCCCAGCAGGGTCAACCATTTCCCTTTTATTTCTTGTATTACTGATTGATTAACTAACTCTTTGAATGCCTGGATCCTGTGGAATGGAAGACAGAAGCTTTCAGAGTTCAAGTGAAATAAATGGTACTTTTTTAGCTATACGACTCCTATTTATGTAATTTTCAATACATGTCCATTAAAAGAGATTAACTTGGCCATACTTCTGCATGTTTTAACCTACATTTAGAATAGCAATAGCTATGATAAGTACTAGATAGGGTTGTTTTCTTTTACTTGTACTTTATATTCCATTTTTTTTAGAGCGCTTGTTTCCTTTTTCTTCATTTCTAATACCTTACTACTTTTCCACAGACCTACTCATTACCTTAACAACAAGGTACCACTAGCATTGTAGATGCTACTTTGACAAGTAACTTTCTTCATCCTTATAATTCTACTCCAAAATGGGAGCAAAAGTGGAGCTGAAGCACAAGGAGTATTGGCTTTCTCCAGCTCAGATCCCACTGTGCTGAGTTGGCTCCTGGCTGATAGAAATGTCAGGCAGAGCGAATTCTCTCTAGATGCAGCCAAAGCTTTTTCATGGTTCTCTGGACTACACAGTGGAGGTGCATTCACTGTCAGGGATCTTGGCTGAAGACAGTGGTAGATTTTTTGCAGTTTTCCTGAAGTCTGTGCTTGTAGGCTCTTGGTGCCCAAGAGAAATGATTCGAGCTTCAAGGCTGTTGAGAAACCATCTTGCTGTGTTTTGTGATCTCTGGCATTCAATTTACAGCTGGTTTTGATGTACGTAATTGCCTTGATGGATATGCTCTTGGATTTGAAGTAGGATTCAGGAGGGCATGATATTTGTTAGGCTATACAGATGTTTGGTTTAAGCAGAGCAAAATTACATTGCACCACATAAATCCATTGTAATGTTTGTCTTTTGCTCACCTACATATCTTGATGACAAAGAAGGTGACAGCCCTGCCTCCTAGCAGGGCAAATGACTGATATAAGCCTGTGTTTTAATAGTGATCCATGGCGTGTTCTTGCAAAAAATTAGTGCTAGATCTTGTAAATGTGCTGTAAATCTTTTTAGTGTGATAGTTTTGAAAAGAGATGGCTCATTGTAATGCTTGTCAAGCTGCACAGCTCTTCTAGACTAGGGATAAAGGACGTGGATATTGTGTGAACTGCCCTCCTGAGGGCTGTCAGGTGCTTTTGGTTACCTGCCACTGTACTTCACCCTCACTTCCAAGCAAACCTCCCAAACATGTTACACTGCTGGTATTTTTCTGTGGTGTGTATACCTGTGGGGCAGACTTTGCTCATTCTAAACCTCTTTTCTCCCCAAAAGAAGGCTACTATCCCAACCCCTTTGGATTTAGCAGGTCTTTATTAGAATGAATATTGCGAACTTGTTGGCTGGTTTTCCTCAAGTATCTTAAAAATTTCTGTGTCTAAACCATGTTTATTTTGTCAGTGCGGATCTAGTAACACCAGTCAATTACATACAAGTTTTCCAGTGGTGGTTCAGTGTCTGACTCAAGTGCAATTGGTATCAGGAGAAACTTATGCATCAGGCTCTCAATTTCTATTTTTGATACCATGTTAGGATGACATTCTATTAGTTCATTAGGATAATATGGAATGATGTATGATCCATTATGGCTGCTACATACAGTTAGTTATAAAGTGCTTTTTTAAAGTAAAGAGGAGGTATAAATAGGGAATGAATTACTGAGTTTGATAGAATCTACTAATAGTTCTTCTTGCAGATGTAAATCAAAGCTACATTCATTTCCTTTCCCTCCTTTTTATGGAAGACATAACCTCACTTCATGTATTCATGTGAAGTCAGTAAAAACAGGCAAAGGATGACAGGTTTAATGAAGTAATTTATTAACTCCTTGAATTAAAAAGTTTTTTGTGATCCCTTTCTACTTTATGCACTCTTTTGATAGCTATCTGCTGTTTGCAAATTCAGGGGAAAAGGTCTTTCACTCAACCTGATGTTATCTTGCAGCTTCATGTTTTGAATTCCCATTGAGCTCCTCTCTGCATCAATAAAACATCTATTTCATTTTACCCTCTCACTTAAGAATACTTCACTTACTACTAATCTGTTTGCAAGGAACACCAGAAAAAAAGATCTGATAGGTTCTTTCCAGATGTCCCCATGGATTTTAAAAGATTGTATGGATTTGGTGAGAGCATATTAATCTTTGTAAAATATGCACTGGTACAAGCAGAACAAAAAAAGGTGCAGTGCAAAGATAACAGAGTGCTCACGCGCTCTGAAATTTCTGCAAGCAATCAATGCAGATTACTGACACTTTTATATTCACAGCAAGATCTTTGCTAAATTGATGTATGATTATTCCTCTGCCTTCCTAATCCATTCTTCTGATTCAGGTTTAGCTAAATCATCTTTGACTTTTTATATTGAAAAACACTTTTAAATGACAAACTGCAGCTTTCTAGCAGAAACTGGTTGGGAATACTGCCACACAGGACTTCAGTTTGATATCACAGGAACTTGTGGCAATCTTGATCCTCATGGGAAATGTTTCTCATCAAGGAGAGGAAAACAGCATATTATCTGGAGACGTTCTAGTTGCAGCTGTGTAAATGTGTTTTGATTTGGCAGCAGTGATTGGGAATGTGCCCCAGAATGTAAACAGGCACCTGGCAATTGCCACTGGAGGAATGATGCAGGGGACAAGCCCACAGAGCAGCACGCAGACTGGTGTCAGACCATTGCACAAGTCTGTGGCCAAGTAGTAACTGTTCTCAAGAGTCTGGCAGTCTAGCATGCTTCTCAATCCCAATTCCTCTGGACCTGTCTCCAGAACTGTTTGGAGGAAGAAATAGTGGTGAAGCCCTGGGGATGGCCAGGGAGGCTTGGGGCAGGCAGGAGCCGGTGGCTGTGCTTTTGGGGAGTGAGTGTGTGGCAGCTTGTGGTGTGGTGGAGAGGACACAAGTGGCTCAAGAGTAAGGTTTGTGTTCTCTGTGGACAGGATGGGGGCCAGGGGTAGGAGGTGCTGCCTGTGCAGATGAAGTTAGAGGAAGAGGTTTGCTTGCAAGTGCAGAGAGCCCAGATGAGGGATAATATCCAGGGAAAACTTCTCATCCATGATAAGCCAAAGTGAAGGAGCTGTAATTTCAGTGGAAAGTAAGCAGAAGGGGCATCTTCAGAGTCAGAGCCTGAGTGGTGCTGTGTGAAAATCCCTTCAAAATAGGTCACAAACTCTTAATCTCTTCCCCAAATGTCATGTGTTAACCTAGTGCTTGGCTACACAAGGATGCAGTGTTGCCTGGGTCCATACAGTCATTCACACCTGTGTGGTGGCCTAATGTCCATGCTGCATGGCAGCTCAGGACCAGGCTGTGCTGGGGCTGGCTTTCCTGCCCATCACTGTGCTTTAGGCATTAGAGAATTGAAACCTGCTGGAGAGTTGAGAAGAATCACCTTCTTTTGCAACTGTTTTGAGTTACCTCTCTAGAGATAGGTAGCTTAATTCACAGTAAATGGAATACATAGTTGATATCGAGAACCTTAAGTACATCCTAGATTTTTTAGTCTTTGCTGGATATGCCAATAACAATCATTATCAAATATGTATAATTGTTGCCTTGATCTGTTACCTGTCTCTCAAAATGCATTTTAGACATCTATAAATAATATGCTTTGCTTTCAGTTAGCCTACTAATTTTAAGGTCATATACATATTCAGAATATAATGAAATATGCTATCTCTCTCTACTGAGTAGTGACATATTTCAGAACTTCAGAGAGGAAGGTAGTCCTGCAGAATATATGACATGCCTAACACTGTTTAGTTTGCCCTGCTGGATTGAGGCCTTCCCACAGCATGGAGAATAACAACTCTTCCAGGAATTACAGTTCAAAGACCAATACCCAGTTTTCAAAAGAAACTCTGCTTTCAAGAGGGGCTTTAGTTGCATTAAAAGAGGATTTGCACACAACTCTCCTTCTGTTTACTGTTGCTCCTGTAAAGAAGCAACAAGACTCTGTCTGAACCATTCCTCAGTGAGTCTATGCTACTGACCACGTACGTAAATGAACTTCTAGGCCATGTATAAAAAAGCACCTTTTTCCACCCTGTCATGGTAATATTTTATATCTTAGTTGTCTCAGCAGTCTTCTACCAGTCTCTTCCTGTAGGAATTTCTCAAACTTGCTGCTGACACTTTGCTCACAAATATTACTTAAGCCTGCATTCTCCATAGCTTTCCTTGACTTCAGTATAAGATCTGTGTTTACTTTGAGAGGGATTCATCACAGCTAAAGTTTTCCACATAAAACCCAAATGAATTAGACGTTAGACAAATTATCTAGGCTAAGCTAGGATTTCTCTACTGTTACCACAGAGAATGGGCAGATCCCAAGCAGAGAGGGCAGGACAAATTTTGCTCTGGAATTACTTCCTCCTGTTCACTGACTGTTGCGAGAGCCCAGAGACAATTTCAAATTGATGCCTACCTTTCAGGTGGCTATAATAAGGAGCAGTCCAATCATTTGTATCAGAACATAGAAGATTTGGGGCTTTCCACTTCTTTTGAAGCTTGAGGTTAACAACAGTCATTGCCTGTTCCTCTCTTTAGGTTTATTTCTTCTCCTGAAGGCTCTTATGAAACCCCTACCAAATATACATTGTTTACAATAGATATATCAAGGCCTCTTGTGTTATTGAAGTCCACATTAGGGATAATCAACAGAAATATTTATAAACTTCACCAATGAATTAACTAGGCCTTTCCCCTACATTTCTGTAAAATAGATGTTACTTTTTTTTTAAAGATTACCTAATTGTTTTAGCTTCTGTTATCCAATCCTTTGAGCTCAGTGTAATAAGCAAATTCTTCAAGCTGAGTTGCCTTTGATAATAGAGTGAAATGAGACTTGCAAAAGCTACATTCTGTTATCTAACAAACCAAAATTAATCATGATGAAGGGAAGCCTTTTGTTGCCTGTGCTTTTGTTGTCATCTCTAATGTTGCTGAAATTATTAATGTTGCTGAATTATTGTTTGCTTTGTAGCTAGCTAATGAAGGAGGAGTTTTCGTAATGTGCCATTTCAAAATGATAGTTCCAGACTCTCTTATTCAGCTTTTGGTTACTTTAGTCCTGGTATTTTTTTTTTTAACAGAAAAACCCTCAGTCAGTTCCTGACTAGACTCTTTGGTAGGCAGAATCTCACCATAAATTGGAAGTCTTGATTAAGAAATTTCTTTTCAGACAGATTAAATATATGAACTGTAGGTTACATAGGTATCTACAGGTAATCTGCCAAGTTGGGGTAAGACAGAATGCCCAGGAAGCCAACTCTTTTGCTTGTGTTCCTCCAGTGAAATGAAGTAACCTGCTAAGCACTTCCCATGAGACATTGAAGAAAATGGTAATTTTAAAACTTTAATGGATGCATTTACTTAAGTTCAAAATGATTAGAATTGTTGAGGTTAAAATACAGGCACTGAGGAGTCAATTGCCAAGAAAAAAGCAACTTAGTATTTTTTTCTAATATATTGATAAAAGAGCTTGATATCCATTATGATAGATGATTAAATTCTCCACAGATGACAGGACCTTCCAAGGACCTTGCACACTGCTCCTGTGGAAATTCCTTAGGGAAAACCCTCACCAAAACTTCATCTCATTCTTCTATACTCGTGCTGTAGTGTACAAGTGCTACTTGCTGCTGTTGCCCTTGGAGCATCAACTTTCCCCACATTTCTTCTGGTCTAAGTGACACTGTGGGACTGCTTTTGTTCTAGTAAACATCCTCTGAAGTACATTGGGTTTATCTGAAGATGGGTCTGTATGAGTTTAATATTACTGTGTCTGCAGGCAGAGAGGACAGGAAAGTCAACACTTAAAGGAAGCTCCTGATCATCATAGGCTTCCCTCATCTTCCCCGGTTTCTTATCAACATAATCTTGGTAAGGGTAGGTCATCAAAATGAGGCCAGTTACATATCATCAGGGGTTGAACAGATGAAGGATGGGCCATAAAAAAAATCAGAAGGACGAAAAATGGGTGACGCATTTTGGTTTTGCCCTTCTGTGGGTTAGTAAGACAGTTGTGGGGTTGAGGGACTACCTGAAGCACGTCCATATTTTCTGCTATTACATCCCCAAACTTCCTCTGTCTTATTTAACAAGTAATCGTATTTGAGGGGGGAAAAATATATATAATGAAGCATTTAGTTCAAGAATAATAAGAATAGAAATAATTACACAGGCAGTGTAATTCTCCTATCATCACCCTACCACATCAGGCACAGTCTGAAAATCACTTGGGGTGTCCTGTGGCCCCTGGTGCGATAACTGTGCCAATAGCAGAGGAGCATTAAACTCATTGCCCACCGTAAAGTGTGGGGAGTGATACCCATGTTCCTATAATCCTTGTATGGGTAGGATGCACTCATTAGCCTTCTGGCAGTCATCCTAGGAGAGGGACAACTCTGATTCCAAACCCGGGCAGATGGAGCTTGTTTAGCCCTGTAAGGCCTTCCATCTAAGAGGTTAAACCTCCGTCCTAAGGACTTGGCTGCCAGCATCCAAGCTTGCTAGGCCCTGGCAGATGAACCTTAGGACTAAAGGGTGGGTCCAGCTCTGTGCATGCTGTGTCTCACCTAAAAAAAAATCCCTTGCGCAGGCTCGAGGGTGCTGTCTGCTATCCTCTTTTTATCAGCACGCTTGTAAGAGGCGCTGATGAGAAGCGTGGATGGAGCCCTCCTTGGATCTTCGTTCACGAAGCCTAGCCATGACGCCAGCCCTACCACATGCATATACATACATACATTGCAACACTGAAGACAATAGCTTGAAAGGAGCTTACTGCTCAGAGAAAAATAACATTAAGAAAATAGAATACACCAGGGCAAAAGCGTTCCTTTTCCCTTTCTTCCTACCTTTTCGCCTTTCTTTTGTTTTCTTCCTTTTTCCCCCTGTTTTACTTTGTCCCTGTTTGTAAGACTCAATTTGCAGTTTCCCAGGGGTTTACTAGAACTGCCTGAAGGGCATGTATTTGGCCTGAAAAATCCTGAGGCTGTAGGCAGGTAAGTCAGAATAGGAAAGCTGGTGATTATCAGACTGGAAAGAGGGCGGAGGGTTGCTGTGTGAAACATTATGCTCCATCTGCATTCAGAAGCCAGATAAACAGCGTTGGAAGTTTATTTCTTGCATGCCTGAGGAAGCAAAATAAAACAGGCACTGTTTCCTAAGCAGAGGTGACACTGCAGGGCTTAGACTAATACTATTAATGTGCAAATCAGAAAAGGTTGTTGCAGTCAGCAATGTTACTACATGACCCCCTCTGTCATGCAGCTAAGGATGCTAAGCCCAAAGTTAGCTTATTTTGTTAAACTGTACGAACCTTACTAGATTTTAAGGCACAATAGAGAAGAGGAGCCAGGAATGTAAACCTAAAAAAGTTTTACCCATTTAAAAATATATATATGTCAGATACGATTATGGTACATCCAGTCATCAAAATGTGTGTACAGATACATAAATACTTCTCCAGTCTCATTCACTGTATATTTTGTTTCCTTCTTTAGAAGACTTGTAAAATTTCCCCTTTAGCTACTCTTCTGATCAGAAATTATTCAAGAGCTTATGGCTAGCAGAACATATGTATTAATTTATCATCATTAATTTTATAATTTTATCATGAATACATAAGCTTTAAATCTAGATGTTTATATATATGTATATACAAGTCAATTATATACTTGATCTGTTTATGTTTCTTTCCCTACTGTGTGTATCATGTCTTCCTTGACCGTGCTCCATTAGAGAAACAGGTGTTAGTCTTTGATAAATTTAGAGTGCCTACACCTTACTAGAGCTCTTGGGCATTGTTTCAGGATAAATGTGAAATAGTAAGAACTTTATAAACCATACATTCCAGCAATGAGTATTTGCTACAATGCTTCTCTCTAACTCCTTTTCTTCCTCCCCTACTACCAGCTGTAATGTCACGACAATTGTCATAGCAGAAAGCTGATAGATGACTGTAGCATATATTAGTGATACTTGCTTTGAACTTTAAAGGTGTTTGTGTGTGTAACAAAACTAATCAGAAGCACCAGTAGCCTCAAAAAGATTCCCTGCGCAACTCAGTTGTTTTTTTTCACTTTGATATTGTTTTTTCACATTACCTTGGCAGATGGTTTTATAGTAGTTAGAGCATTTACTGACATAGAATTGTACATATGTTCCATGCATTTATTGTTTGTGTGTGGAAGGATCTTTCACCTGTCTAGTGGGCAACACAAGTTCATGCTCTCATTAGGGCTCAAGACTAATAGCCTCAAAGACAGGTTTGCAGAAGGCTTTTAAGAAAGAGAGAGCTCATCTGCTGTTTTCCCTCTGCAGCGATGTTTACAGAGTTTGTCCCAGAGAATTTTACGCTGAGGTCCTGTATGTCTAACCCGAGTGGCATTTTCCTGTCCTTTTGGGACTTTTAGAGAAGAAGAACCGTGGCTGTGGTGGCTGGCCAACTCTCCCTTAAGGTGAGGCAAGAGTTAGTGTCACTTCTTTCACCCCAGGACCAAACTTGCCTGACTGGTTACTGAGGGGATTATTTTCCTGTTGGACCTGGAAGTCTTGGATACAAATAGTGTCATGGCATCCAGCACTCTAAATTTGTGTCAGTCGTGACAAGACTGGCCTGGGTACACAAGTGCAATGGGAGGAAAGAGGGAGAGATCAAGTGAAATGGTGTACACGTGCATCTTCTGCTACACTTTGGCTCACTGAGAAATGCTGGTTGCAACATGGCCTTGTGAAGCAGCTTCTGCTGTCTGGACAGAAATGGGTCAAACGCTGCATTGATAAGGGTGTGTATGTGGTGTGTATCTCCCCTTTGGGTTAAGAGGTCTTTCTTAATTTCTGCTGTTCTGTACTGGCTGTAACAATGAAGGTAAATGTATATACAAAATAAATATGATGGAGAGACTTTTAATGTTTCATGCCTAAAACTTTTTGGGGTTTATTTTATTTCTTCAGCACGCCCAGAGGTCTCTTAATGACTTGAGTCCTATAGGTCTGGAGGAGCAGCCTTCATCAGTATTAAGTGCAAGATCCAATTTAGAATGACGTAATGCATTAACATGCTCACGACTTGCATCAGTGGAAAGGATTTTCCACTTTACAAGATGTGCCCTGCCAGAAGCTTCTTGGAGATGCATTTACCTAATGAAACTGATTTAGTGTCTGGCCTGTGTTGCCAGCTAATCAAACCTTTCAGACAAAATCATGATAATAAGGTATTTTACAGCTTTCATTTATGATAAAATATGCTGATTTATTTGCTTTATGGCATGTTTCTCTGAGTGTATGGGGAAAAGAAGTAAAAATAAATTCTGTCCAAAGGCCATATTAAAAATGAGTGACTTAATGGAGCATGCTGAATTTGTCACTCAGGTGTTGCTTTTTTTGCTTGTGAAGAGAATCTCCTGATAAAACATTTCTGGGTCCAAAAAGTCTATATATGGGAAAAAAAGGGAAACTATAATGTCAAGTAATTAATCTTATTAAAACAAAAGAAAAGCTGTGAATTTTACCCAGCTTAGGAAAGATTGCCATGTGCTGAACTTTGCTGACAGTAGACTTTGACCCCATTTGCTTTGCATATACTTACACCAAAAATATGCACAGGGGATCTCACTATTCTCAGAGAATGTACAACAAGTTTTTACACTTCTTCTGAATGATGTTTGCTGCCTGCTTCTTTGTATTTCTTTTCCTCCAACTGATATTTGTTAGCTTGATGCAAAGAAGAAACTGTTTACTTTCTGAGCACACAGCAAGGAGCACTATTTGTATGATTTAGAGTGCAGAATTATGTCCATGGAAGCTAAGGGCCTAGCTCCCACTAGCTTCATTATGGAATGGAATTGACTGTCATGAAAAAAATGTTTTTACAGTTTTTACTATATCTGTTGTACTTTCAAAAGGTTATCTTCATTTTAAAAACTCTCATATAAATATCATCTGCACCTACCAGGAAATTAGCTAATGACTGTTCATTTAAAATTAAGTACAATGTGTGAACAACTGTTCATTATTTGGGAGGAGGTAATACACTTAAGCATAAAAATACCATGGAGATCTAGAAAGCTGTTGCACTGCAAACATGGCTTCAGGACAAACCAGAACCATATGTAAAAGCAACTATATGGTCCATTGAACACAGGAGCCAGATATTGCTTCCTGTTTTATCTTTTTCCATCTCACTGGATGTAGCTAGAAGCAGCATCTTCTTGCAGCCTACTCACTGATGCTGTCTTGCATCTGCTTGTACTTCCTATGATGCAGACCCCGAAGTGCAAATACTTGTGGTATTTGGCATCTTGTTTTGTTGCCTTTGTTTTACCAATTTTCTCTCTTCTCTTCTGCCTGTTCTTTTCTGTTACATCTATTAGGCCTGTGCACCATGGCCTTCCTCTCCCTCCTTTTCTCCTCTTCCAGCTTCTTGCATCCAAAGCCTACCCAAGCTGGTTTCCTCATCTCCTGATGAATCTCTTGTTAAGCTTCTTCACGGTGAGGCCAGTCCCACTCTCTTGGCCATTCAGATCAAGCCTAACATAGGTGCATATCTGTGGCTTGAGGCTTAACCCATCATTTGGTGGTAATGTACCAATGAACATTGTAAGAGAGCATAGCCAATGGGGAAGAAAACCTCAAACAGGTAATTGCTGATAAAACAGAACTAGGTTATTAATTGACTCGTCCTTTTCCCTCCCTTTTCCATGTCTGACACACTTACAGCTACATTCCAAGGTGAGAAACATGTTAATGTTACCACTATTATTTATTTTCTTTTAATAATCTCTCGGCCTACCACCAGGTCTTTCTCTTTCTTATTCAGAAGTGAGTCTGTCATGTTAACTAAATAGCAACTTTCTTGACAAAGTGCATAGCATTAGTAGCCACTAAAGCATGCTTTATTGATTGCTGTGGTTGTTTATAAATTAAGTTTACTTCTACTGCTCCCAGCATTTAGTTGTAACTTAGATGTTTCATTTGTGAGGCCAAACAAGTTCATGAAAGCAAATCTTACCATACAGTTACTGACTACTTTGTACAAGTTTATTATTACAGAGCTCCAACAGAGGAAAAACATTTTATCAGATGGATTGAAAAAAATAGAGGGAAGAGGTTAATTAACTTGAATTGCTTTTTCAAGTAGAATTTAACTTTAGTGGGGAGAGAGATGTTTCAGTCAATGTTGCAAGTATTGAGCTGAGGCAGAACCTGGGCAGCAAGGCAAGTTGACCAATGAGAGCACTGAAAAACCTGATGAGCTTAATCTTGGCTTGGAAGTCATTAAGGGAACAGAGAAATCATTAAATCTAGCAATGGGACCTAATGGAAGTCAATGGGAGAACAACTATGGATATTTAATGAGCAGCACTGCATTATGTTCTCATCTCTTCTGAAATAAATAATTAGATACTTGAATTTCTCTTTGAACAACAATAAATGTAGAATGTGAAAAGAGCATGGGGAAAAATAATCCTTTGGGCCATCCTTTCATTAAGTGATTTCTACAAGCCTTAATTAATTATCAGTTTCTTGTGAAACAAGCTTATGTGAAACTATGGCACCATAAAATGTGTTTAATAGTTAGCCCCAAACCATGTCTAGATTACCTTGAAACTGAGAGCTCATTATCCAGAATTATTGAAAAATCACCAATGTAATTTCACTCTACTGAAGAACCCAAGATGAATTCTACATGAAAACAGCCACACACCAGAAATCCTGGTAAGCAATCTGTGTTAGGAACAATGCCTTATACTGTAGCTGTAATATACTCATTACCCTTCAGGTAGTTTGTAGGTAGGAACAGCTATGTTATTGTTGTGCTTCTGACTGGTAATCTCTAATTACATGTCTGAAAGGAAAAGCAAAATCAACAGATCTGCAACAGGGAGGAGTATTGGGAAGAAGAGGTGGGAGGTGAACTTTGGAGCTGGAGCTACTTCAGCCAGCATTTCCCGGGGGGGTATTTCTCACACAGACAAATCCTTAGCCTGGGCAGGAGAGCAGAGAACAGTGAGCAAGCTGTGGAGATATGAGGGTAGTTAACCATGTAGCCTTCTATATCCAGCTTAGCTGGGGAACTGGATTCCCTTAATTCCTCCTGTTGCCAACAGGAAAAGAGACCAACTTCAACAACAAGAAATGAAATTGCCCATGCTATGTTTATTTTGCAACATCCTGTCCATCTTGACCTTGGACAAGTCTTTTGTTAGGGATTTGAGATGGCTGCACAAGCATGGAAGAGATGGGACTCTTGAGGAATAACCTCCACAGCAGCTCTTCAAAACATGTCTCTCATAGCACTCTTCCACTCTCAGGTGGAAGCTTCACATGTTGAGTGGTCTGTGGTGGGTTTTTTTTTGTTTGTTTGTTTTTAAAAACATTTTCATCTAACCTCCAAAATGTCTTTTGGTCTTGATTGTTCTTATTTCTTCTTTGGCTTTATGGAGTTCGTATGTGCAGCTCTGCAGAGGAGCAGCTGTAGATACAACCAGACCTTTAAAAAGGTGCAGAGCTGTAGTTCTCTCCTAGGGAAATCTGAATTTATATGGCTATCTACAAGAGGTGGACAGAAGAGCCAGGGCGTCTTCAAACACTGACAAAAAAGACAGTGATGGGCATTTTTTTCTGATCAATATGACTATAATTAAGATCCAATTATTAGAGAAATCTTCATGGTTAAAATTCCTTTCCACTTCTTCTCCAACCTTAGGTAAAGGCAAGGGAAGTTGGGAGTGAACAATGCTGAAAGGCCAATAGGATGCTGGGTGGTTTCTGCCTCTATCAGCCATATATGATACCACACTCCCATTTCTTTGGGTTAAGCAGATGGCAGAGTTCCTCTTGAGTTAACAGAGTCCAGGATTTTAGTATAATTGCTAATGTTTTACATTGGAGTGAGGCACCTAGGACTCTCCCATGTCATACTGCCGGGTACTGAGTCTTTCCTGGGCTCCAGAACTGGAAAAGAAATATTTTCCTACAACTTCTCTGAAGGAGTAGTGTTTGGTTAGTGCTTTATCACTAGCTGTCTAGTGCCATTCAGTTACTTCTCATTTATGTCAACTTTTAACTTAAGTTTTCTGTTTTGTGTCTGAGAGAGGGGTCAATTTTTCTGCCAAAGCTATAATGCAATATGGCTGGGAAGTCAGAGAATAGCAATCTGATCTGGTTGAAAGTAATCATCTATTAGTCTCACTAAGCTTTTACTTTTAAGAGAGTGTTGCACATTTGTGGTCTGAGTGATTTATAGATGTTCACACCCAATAGAAAATAAAAATCTTTATAAATGTGAGTTATTCTTGGTTGTATGGATAGAATTCTGCTTCTGTTTCAAGTAGCAGCTTCTTAAGCTTTATATTTTTGCATGTTTGGGCTCTACTTTTCTTACTTGTACTGTGTTCTTTGGAATCAGATGAAGACTGCTGAAAACATGGGTGGACTCCCTTAGCTCTGCAGTTATGGTTTCCTTTGTTAATAGATGTGAAACAACTATTGTCAAGGGGAATGGACAACCATAATTTGGCACTGGGTCCTGGACTGTCCTTAAGACAAAGCTGAGCTTTTTCTCAGCATTCCTGAAGCTGTCCCAAGGCCCTGCATCAAGTAGCACTCCAAAAAATGGTCCCTCACCTGGGCTTTGCTGTTGTCAGCAAGTCAGAGCACAGTGCTCAGCCCTGCAGGTGTGTGCTAGTCCTGATAGAAACTGAAGTATATGTGTATTTACTGAGTTATTTGTCATTTATTATAATATGAGGTATGTTGCCAACAGTTCAATAATCACTTCTTCAATAAAAAAATAGGAGCTTTTAAAAGTATCACTATATATTTTTAGTATTCATTTATAGGAGTCTTACATTCCATTAGCGCAAGAAACTGTTTTTAAGTATTCCCAGTTCCCTGTGAGGAGGTAAATTATTGCTAATTCCTGGACAGATAACAGTTATCTTGCCTGTGATGCAGATCATCAAAAAGTATCTTTGCTTTTTTCTTGTCCAAGAGTCACAGATTCCCTGATGGGGCTCCCTGAGGGAAGAAATGCTGTCAGTACGGTTCCGGGAAGCAATAAGCACCTTCATGAAAATAACTCAAGTCCCCATCCTTAATCCCTGTCTATCCTTTTTTATCTGATGGACTCAGCGAGGGCTGGAAGATCACAGTGTGGCTGAAAACAAAAGGGAGTTAACAAGATGTGACCAGTCAATGGATAAAACAATAGGCGAAGCCCTCCTCGTTGCTAGTGCCCAGGTGTCCTTCCCATGCACAGGTAGCCATGTGGATCGTGGTGAGTTTGCTGTGCTGCGTGACGCTCGGAGAGCTGCCACGGGTGGGTGGCTCGTGCCCATCACAGTGCAGCTGTGCCTTCCACAGCCTCAGCGAAGGGACGAAAGCCAGGTATGCCGATACTCTCCCCAGGGGGGTTGCCAATCTTTCTCTGCTTGTTGGGGATTTTAGTTCTTCTCCTCTGTAAGGATGCTCAGAGTAGAAAATACTGTGTCCAGGCTTCGTGTCCATTATTTTTCCAGTTGCTTTGCGCTCTAGCTTTATTTGCAGAGGATTAGCTTCTGAAAACACAGTAAGCTGATTTCAGAGAAAGCATTTGGGCATCTCTGAGAGAACAGAAGTGACATAATTACCACTGGTGCAATAGCAAAAAGGGAATCGAATTTAAACAATGTTTTATTATTTTTTACCTCTATGCTGAAAATGCTAGTTTTGAAAGGCTTTGTTCTGCTTTGTTAGTTTGTTTCTAAAGTGTAACTAGGCTTGGTTTATTCAGTGGTACCAAAAGATGCAATTCTATTTACTTAAAAAATCCTTCAGATGGAGATTTTAGGCAAAGCACTAGACTCTTGGTGAGAATAAAATAGGATAACAATAATAATGAAAAAAAGATAATTTTCAGAGTGGAAACTTTCAGTTAAAAAAGAAGACCAGAAGGACGTCCATTTTTGAATAGAGCGCCATTGTACAGACGTTTCTCTGAAGGACTGTAATAAAAAAGTCTTTCTGAAGGGTAATCACAAAGTAATGATCTGACTTAATGAAATACATGCTACATTTTTATAAGGTGTTGTTCACAATGGAGGAGGTTTTGTGACAGAGATAGAGTATCTGCAAAACACTTTGGAAGAAATTTTTTCTAGACAGGACCACAGTGCTGAAATGAAAGGCTGTCCCCTATATTTTGGATCTCCATGAAATAGATCTACTTTCTTATCTCTTGTATGGTGCTATACATTTAATACTAGAAACTCTCCAAATAAGAATTGTGGTAGAGACACAAGTAGTCTGCCGTTGTTAAAAGGGAGTGCAATAATGGAAGAGCAAATTATTGCTCCATACATGTCAGTTTCATGGGAAATTTCCTCTCAGTGACTGCAAAAAGCTGTAGTGTGTTTTGGTAAGATGCATAATAAAGCAAATATCCATTAGTCCCTTAAGGAACATAATGTCACCTTTTTCCCTGCTTTGTGATTCATATTTCTCACTAGTAAGAGATTATAGCATAGATTAAATGTTTAGCATTCACTGACGTAGTTTAGGAACATGATGAGAAGCACACAGTTTTACTACCATAGTGTCTCTGTTATCAGTCATTCTGTGTCATGCCTACACACACACACAAAAGCTTTATCGAAGGAGGGTTTCTGGATTTTTCTTATCTGATAGATTTTTCTCTTCCTCAGAATCGCAACTTTTGGCTGAGAGTGGGCAGGATTTAATGCCACAGTAAAACTGCTGGATGAGAGTAATGTACTATGCTTTGATTATAGATTAACAATTTAACTGTAGGCTCAAATAACATTTAATTCCTTGAAACTTGCATGAGCAGTTCAGTGATGTTATTTATTTTTGTGGATAGTAAAGGAGTAATTGCTTTCAGCCAAAGCCAATCTGGTTTTGGCAGCTTTGTAATATTTTGTTTATCAGCCAGGCAGTGTGATGAGAAAATGTTACTTGACTGGTCACATTACATTTCTTCTGGTACCTTGTTCAGCATATGGAGTGGGACGTGCCTATCTAACCTGTTACCTTTTACAAGATGGCTTTGTATTTTATTAGGAACTTTTGTTTCTCTCCCTGCTCATAGGCAAATTAAAATGCAGTCTGAGACACCTATTTTGTCATCCTTCATTCCTCGTGGCTGTCTAAAATACCATCTCTTGGCAAAGTCAGTGTCACATTTTTTTGTATGAGACTTGTGGAAATGCAGCATGAGAGGGGTTTGATTATTTGACCTCTAGAGATTAGAAAAGGCAAGGAATGATTAAGGCATAGAAATCTGCCTTGCTTTTAGTGCATCATTTTCCAAAGAGTTAATTTTCTGTCCTTTCATAACTGTTCAAGCCTGTGGTGCAGTGACTGCTACCATCTGTACACACCTTCCAGAATATTTCGTAGTAAAGCAGAGCTTGCTGCAGTGTATTTTGAGTGACTTGTTAGCTGACCTTCTCATCCTCACTTCATGAACCAAAGATCCTGTGCCATATTTAATCTGTATTATTTCCTGCCACCCTACACGTCACTAAGGCTTCTTTTGTATGTTTTTCATTGTTCAGTTTGTGGCTCCTTTTGTTTTAACATGCACTAGAAGCCTCTGCTGTGCATGAATGTTGTACTGCTGTCTATCAGAAGTACTTTAAAAAACATTTAAAAACATGCAGGAACACTATATGGGCCAGATTCAGACTCACACCACTTCAGGAGAGCCACAACACTGCAACCTCTGCAGTCAAAAAGTACATATGAATTTCCGCAAGTTGACGTATTTACGGTGATGATCAGCAGCAAGTAAGAAATGATGAGAAGACATCTTGTGGAAAAAAGAAAGGCAGTTCAAAATCTTGCATTAAAACAGAACTGCAAAACATTTTTGAAATACAAGAAAGTCACATCTATGTTTGTGTTTCCCCACCAGGACAGTGCTGTGTAATGACCCAGAGATGACCCTCACTCCTGTGAACATCCCTGTAGATACTTCCAAGCTTCGGATAGAAAAGACAGCCATCCGCAGAGTGCCAGGAGAGGCTTTCCACACTCTCCACAACCTGGAGTACCTCTGGATGCCCTATAACTCCCTGGCCAGCCTCAGTGGGATCACTTTCAAGGGCCTTCGTCGCTTGCAGGAGCTGAGACTGGATGGGAACAACTTAATATCATTCCCCTGGGAAACTCTGACTGACATGCCACAGCTGAGGCTTCTGGATTTACATAACAATGAACTTACCTCAATCCCTCCTGATGCTGCTCGTTATGTCAGAAATATCACATACCTCGACCTGTCTAGCAATAAGCTGATGACTCTTCCTCAGGCTCTTATTGCCACCTGGGCCAACCTCCAGGCTGTTCCTTACTTCCCCAATGATAACTCCAAGATCATCCTAGGTAAGAGAAGTGCCTGCCATTTTGCAGGGGAGTCAGATGTCAATAGCTCTGCATCTTATTGCGGCATTTTCACCCACTGTGGTTAACAGAGCAAGTATACTGTTGTGTACAATTTAATACCCTGTATAAAGTGTGCATATTCATTTACGTATTAGCAAACTTGCTTCAGGCTCCCCACACCTGGCTTATTACACCATAAACTTCATCACTTACCTGAATCTTTGTAACATAAAACTGGTGACTCTTGCTCAAGCCCCTTTTATTTAGTGACATTTCCATTTTTGACAGAAATACAATTGATTAGACCTCCACATCATTCATGAACACTTTTCTTTTTCAATTACTATGGAATTGATCCATTTTAAGCAGCATTAAATAAAAAGATAGATATTTATTATGTCCAAATTGAAGGAGAGTAAAACCATCACTGAGAATAAAGTCTAGGTCAGGACGGCCAGTTCGTCTCTTTCCAGAGCCTTGTATGTCTGTTTACACAGAATTAACCCTAGTCTCCCCAAAGCCAGCAAGATAGTGCTGACTTGAATGGCAGCTATAATGTTACAAGAATTCACTTTTTGGTGACAATTCTGGGCTTTGGAGCTTAGGGACAATTGCCCATTTTTGTGTCAGAGGGCTTATTACAGATGACTGTCTTGAATCCTCTCAGTTGCAGTATCCTCAGATGAGGTTTCAAGCATATTTACTATTCCAGAGCATTACTACTCAAGCCTTTTAGCCATTGTGAACTGGTTCAAATACACATCAGGTTGACAATAGTTCAGAGTTATTGCCCTCTGCTGTCTTCACTTGCTATGAACTGAACCAGCTCCACTGCCTGTGTTTGATCTGTGAGTGTGTGCATCTGAACGTACATCTATATAGCCACATATGTCATTTCAGGCATTTGCTGATAATCTCATCAGAGACTGAAAGGTTCTCTCACTCTGGGAAGTACCTGCTGCTCTTTGGGTAAATTTAGGAGGATAAAGTTTTAAAAAAAAGATTGCTGTGGAAAAGAAACACAAGACTTTAAAAAGATTCAAATTGTTACCTACAAAGCTTTTAGGGTCCTTAGCAGATTTTGTTTAAGGTTTTGTTAGCATCAGGAGATGACAACGCTTCATCATCTTGTTTTTCCAGATATGGTATCAAGTTATTTAAGCCAAAGCTGGCTTTTGAGGATTGCCTATTTCATTTGTAGCATAACAAGACTCTGTCTAGATCATACTGGTTTTGAAAGACTCTGTGTTTCTATTTACTTTAACAAATCCAAAAAGCCCTGTGACGCTCATGGAGCCTTGTGGTGCACCCTCTGTGCTTGTGTTGAAAGTTGGCTCTTGTTGGAAATCTGCTGCTTACATGACTACTGCTGCAGTGCACCAGAGTGGGCACTGTAGGGTGGGCAGCTGTCATTTCCTCCCATCAGGAATTGAGGGAGTATAGGTACTTTTAAGGCTGTCGCAAGAGAGAAGCCCCGAAGAGGAGATACAAGGACTCCCTGAAACAACATCTCAGCCTTGGCCATATTGATCATCTTAACTGGTCTACTCTGGCCTCCAATCGGGAGGTCTGGAGACACACTATTTTTAATGCAGCTGATGTTTTTGAGAAGGCACACAGGATCACTCTTGAGGAGAAAAGACAGTGCAGAAAGAATCGTGTCTTGCAGGTTATACCTCCTAAGGAGTCCTTCTGCTGTGCCTTTTGCAACCGCTTTTGTCTATCTCCTGTTGGCCTTTGCAGCCATCAGCATGCTTGTAAAAAGCGCTGATGAAGAGCGTGGATGGAGCCCTCCCCGGATCTTCGTTCGTGAAGCCTAGCCATGATGATGAGTTGCCAGCCTCAAGCCATGTGCTTTGGCTGCCTGCAGAAAAGAGTGGAGCAGAGCTTGCTCCAGTAGCAGGCAGTAGGCCTGGGGTGCTGTGCTCCTGGCTTAGGCTTCAAATGCATGCCTGGGTTTAGGTGGTATTAATATCCCTGGTGCCAATTCTGCTAGCTAAAGTCATTAGAGACCATAAACTGCCCATAGGACAGGTGAATGTGAATATTTGTAAGTAGGATGACACAGATTTAATCAGAATGCAGAAGTTTCTGTTCATGGATATGCACTGCTCTAGTTCAAATTTTTACCTTTTCAGAACCATCTTCACAGGTCTGTTTTTAAGAGTAATGTCTCATTTTTTTTCATAACTAGAGTTCAATAAGTACACACTGGGATAGCAGAAAAAAGAAAGAGAGAACATTTTGGAACTCTGAAACAGGAGTGTATCCTTCAATAGACCCCTTTCTATGTGTATATTCTTAATATAGTCATTGTCTGTTTATGTTCTTTTATATACCATAACATGTATGTTCTTCAATGTAATCCTTTAATCAGTTCTATCACATTATCAGTTGTAAAATAGTATTTAATTGAAAACAACTGATTACTAAAATAATGAATATAACTTAGGATAATATGGCTGGAAGAGAGCTCTTACAGTCAAATCGGATCACTTACACCTATTGCAGGACTGACAGTTGGCATGACAATCTGGCTAATATTTCAATAATCTGCAGTGAGAAGAATTTCCTGGCTTGTCTAAGGAAGAGACTCCATAGTCTTTTTATACCAAAAAAAGACTCACCCCAAACCAAACCCCATGGCTACTTGTTTTTTCCATCCTAGAATCAAATGCCTTTGTAACAACTTCTTGTTTGGCTTATTTGCATAAGTAATGATGTCTTGATGATATGAATAATCTTGCTTTGAACTTGCAGAGTATTATTTCAGCTCCAAATTTTAGCAAGCCATGTTTTTATTCCTTTCTACACTACTAACTGGCAACAATGGGATCCATCAGGCTCAGCCAACAGCAGTGGGCAGGCTGTCAGGACACCCCTGCCCTTTACAAGACCCTGCCCATGCACAGGGGCAGTCCTTGCTGGGAAGATTAGGTGCCTATCACAGTTTGTCCTGCAGAAAAACAGTAACAAAAGTGGCAGAAACAAGAAGTGCTATTGGGGTGACTTAGTACTCTGTTTTATTTTGACAGGTTTGCAAGACAATCCTTGGGTATGTGACTGCAGTCTGTATGAAATGGTCCATTTCCTAAATTTCCAGTCTCCTAACATAGCATTCATTGAGCCCAGGCTGAAATGCTTCACTCCACGGAGCCTTGCAGGAGTCTTCTTCAGCCAAGTCGAGCTAAGGAAATGTCAAAGCCCTGTTGTACATACGTCTGTAGCCAAAGTAAAGACCATCCTGGGCAGCACTGTGCTACTGCGATGTGGGACAACGGGAGTGCCCATTCCTGAGCTCAGCTGGCGAAGAGCTGATGGTGCTCAACTCAATGGCACAGGTGGGCTTGGTTTCAGCTTTTCTTGTACATGTGGAATGAGTGAGAGAGACATTCACCTTTATTTCCTACAGACTGCTCAGCAAATGGAAGCTTCTATAACAGTAGATCCTTTGCACTGATAAAAGATGCAAAAGAGAAAGTGGTACAAAATTAAAATTCACTATAATTCACAATAGTGTCATATGTAAATTACTATTGCATTGTGATTTTCTATAGACTATAGAATTACTTACATGTGGGTGTAAAAAACAAAAGATAAATATATACTGCTCAGGTGTAAAAAGCTGATTTTGCTTTGTTTCGTAACAATTGTGGTGGTGAGACAAGTACACGGGTTTTCTGCAAACCTGTTGGAGCTAGAGAAATTAAATATGTACAACTGTAGCAAGAAGCTACAGCTACAGTGGTTTTATTTATTAGTTGTTCAATCACTGAAATAATAATTCCCACTGAATTATTTTATGAGTCCTGAAGACTAACAATGAGCAACTGTTAATCAGTTAGTAAATATCTCTGGCAGAGAGATGTCTGATCTGAATTCAACTGGGATTCAGATCTGCTGTGGCAAAGAAAGAAAAGGTTGCAAGCATGCAGCATTTCTAATACATTGAAAACAAAGCCTCTAAACTGCTGAAGGATACAATACAACACAGTGAGCCATTTGTGGTGGAGGAATATGCCCTGTGGAAGAAACACTGACAAGGTCCCTCTTCTGCACACACTCTTGTGGGGAAGCCTTCAAACAGCCACTGGTTTTGTGAGAGATCATGTTTTTATTTCCATCCACAAGGACTACTGGACCTAAAATTGAACTGTTGGTCCTTTAGTATGTGGGAAATACAGGGAAGAAACCTGTCTTGTACTCAAGGCAATAATCCTTAGCTTTTTGCCCTAGAGTTTTTAGGTCAGGACCTAAACCTTCATCCATTCAGCCTCCCTTGAATGCTACTGTATCCCAAGCCTGGTCTTGCCTTTCATAGAGGGCCTAAACTCAGCAGATAAATTGATAAATAGGAGGTCTGATCTTCAAAGGGTTGCAGGGCTCCTCAGTGCACAGAAAGAAGGCATTTTTCTTTCACAGCAGTAGAATCACTTGTAATAAATATCCTTTTTGGGATCTGCACAGGTCATTGCTTTGTTGTGCATGATGTGCAGGATGTAGCAGAGCTGCTCCTCATAATGATAATGTCTACCCATCGTGCTGTGAACATCCCTCTTACACTTGAAAGAGAAGCATAACAAAAAAATAACAGAGAATGCTTTCCTGAAAGTGTATGTTGAGTTTACTTTGAGCTAAAACTGTGAATGATGTATTTTGTGCCCCATTAAATCAGACCTTAGCATCTTCCAATAAAAAGTTGGCTGAAAATATATATTATTTTTCAGCAATGGCAGTTTCTGTGCCAGTGCTATGAGTCTTTGAATTGTTGGTGTTCTGAATAGAAAGGAGTGAGAAACAGCCCACAGTCTGTATGTATGGGGAAGTGTGCTGTAGGATGACCAATAGTTGTGTGTTTTTTAAAATACCCATTCAGTAAATAATTAAACTGAATAATTTCTGCTGGTGTTGCATTTCACTTCCACTGGAATGTGGCCTGACTGTCAAGGCTCAATCCTGACCCCATGAGAGCTTGGGAGAAATTCGCATCCTGTCTTACCTTTGCCTTTCAGACATCTATCTCCCTTGTATATCTTTCAAAGGGAAAGAGCAGAGATACTATGTGCTTATCCTAAGGAGGCTGGTTAAATAATGAACAAAGGACTTTACCTTCTTCACCAGCTTTTTATTTCTGCACAAATAGAAAAAGGCAAAAAAAGCTAGTTTTAGCCTCTTGGTAAACCAAGTGAGAAAACCAACACTCATCTGTAGATATGGTTCAGTGGCAAGCAATCATATTCCCCTGTGTTTGGCTCAACACAAAACCCTGCACTAATTTAGCAGTAAAAAGGATATTATTTTTAGCTATTTTTCTCCATGTACTCTAGACTAGCTCATGTATGGCTTTTAGAAGAAAATCTCCACTGTTTGTGTTTTCTGTGACTTAGAGGACTGCTTTCACTCTTTTTATTATTGTACCTACATAAGAGCTTTAAAGCTCAGGTGGGTTATGTTTGTTCATATCTTTTTGTTTTTAATGGAAGTACCTTCCCTGTTTTATTTTTAAACTGTACATTAGTTTGGAGGAAACAGCATCAAATGCTTGACATATAGTCAGTCTGAAGCAGTGTTAATGTCCTTTTCTTGGATTTACTTTGGTTTTGTAATGTTCTTGGTGGCAAAAAGAAATGATGATTCAGTTGTATCAAGCAGATATTTAGCTGATTGAATCTTAAGATTTTACAAAACATGTTATTAATTCTATTGGTTATTGCCTATTTATTTAACATTTTTCCTTCCTTGCAGTTCACCAAGAGATTTCTAGTGATGGGATGAGCTGGTCTATTCTGGGCCTGCCTGTAGTTTCCTATCTTGACTCTGGAGAGTACATCTGTAAAGCAAAGAACTTTCTAGGGGCAACAGAGGCATTCATATCTCTCATCATCACAGACTCAGAAAGCACAGATGACCCCAACTCTAATGCCAAAGGTGCATGGAGTGGGAAGGCAAGCGGGATGGAAGCAGCTGCCTACAATGACAAACTAGTGGCAAGGTATGTTATCACCACCTCCACTGTGCCTACCCTGAGGGCTGGAGCTGGCACTGGAGATGACCTCCTCCTCCCAGATGTGGCACAAGATAGCAACCCCAGAAACCTGCTGGTGAGCCCACCTACTGGTCAGCAGGAGCCAGAGCGAATGGTGAGGTCTGTCCGGGTGATAGGAGACAGCGACCAGAGTATCACCCTGGCCTGGAAGGCTCCTCTGGCCAAGAATACAACAGTGTTCAGTGTCCTCTATGCTGTCTTTGGAGAGAGAGACATGCGGCGGATCAACGTGGAGCCAGGGAAGACGAAGGTCACCGTTTATGGGCTGCTTCCAAAGACCAAATACATTGCATGTGTCTGTGTGAAAGGGTTGATCCCCAGGAAGGAGCAATGCATCATATTTTCCACAGATGAAGTTGCCAGTGCAGGAGGGACCCAGAAACTCATCAATGTGGTTGTCATCAGCGTGGCCTGTGTCATTGCTGTTCCTTTGACACTGGTGGTCTGCTGCGGAGCATTGAAAAGGCGCTGCAAAAAATGCTTTGTGCGGAAACCCAAGGAAATTCAGGAGTCCTATGTCACCTTTGAAAGCCTCTCTCCTGGGGCCAAGGTAAAAGGTGTGGAAGGAGAATACTTGACTAGACATACCCCCGATGAGTCAAATAGGCTGCTGTCTGCCCGATCCAGCGTAGACTCAGAAGCAATACCAAAAGTAGAGGGACAACCTAATGAATACTTTTGCTGATGGTAACTAGTCTCATTGTTGGCTTGCTATGTGGAAAGCACATGACTGTATATACAAATCTCTTCTCCAGCACTGTAGGCCACCGTGTCAATGCTTCTTTCTCTGACACCCTTCTGGAGGAGGATGCAAGAGGGTAGTTGGTGCCCAAGCTTTATAGAAACAAGATGCTGACCCCATTTGGGGTTTGCTGTTTTGAACCCAGTCCAAATCTTCTGTGATCATGGCCTCGTTCTCCTGGACTACTTTTTATTTTTGTAAAATAAAGCATGCACACTGAGTGTGAGGACATTAGGCAACATTTCTGAGTAGTGCACTCTGCTTGGGGTTGTTTAGTACCTTCTCTGCAATATGCTATGTATTTTATTCTTAGCTCTTCTGATGTTCTTTTGGTTGACAAACAGGAATGTTTAGTAATTTAAGTATAAGTATCTTTGAAGGTGAAGATTGAGTGTCTCAGCTTTTACAGCTCCCATGTTTGCATGAAACATGCAGCTTGATGCTTAATAGATCACTAAACACAGATGTACTGCAACCCTTTCTAGTATGTCCAACATAATAACAACTCTGTGCTCTGAATTCAGAGAAACATGCAGAGGAGATTGAAATCAAAAGACAAAACTCCTAAGAATATATAATACAGTGTTTTGTGGTTGCACTTTGGATCTAAACATGATTCTTAAGGTTTTCTTCAACAACAGTACCACACATATCTTTCAGCATCAGTCCTAGCTTACATTTTCTAGATGTATCGTAATTATTAGAGTATGTTTTATAGCAGATGTACTAGTTAAAATCTTAAAGTAGTCTACTCTGTAAATAGTGTGTGGTGTTGTAATGCTTTGTCATCACATTGAAAAATCTACATTAGACAGTTCTGAAAAAATTTCCCAAATCTCAGCCCTGTCTTTGCTGCTGGCTTCCCTGGAAAAAAATGGTGGTGGAGACAAGACTGCTCAGTCAGGCACTTGTGGTTTGTTGATGAAAATACTTCAATCCATTCAGACCAGAAGTATATGATGTGGTGGTAGACCACTGGCCAGGTACACATCAGCCATACTTCGACCATGTGGTAGAGTAGTGGCAGAGGCTCAGTGAAGACTTTTGGGTTGCAAACATTTTACAAGTTCAAGAACCCTGAAAAAAATGTCTAGGATATGTCTAAATGTACTTCCATAGCCAGGGTGAGCTAATCAGTTATTTAAGTCCTGCAGCTCCACCTGAAATTTGGATGTGAGCGCTTATCACAAAGTGCTTCCCAGCTGTCTAATTTTCCACTCCAGACTCTCCTTCAGTGATACTGTATATAAAGTTTTTCTCTTTGTGCTAAATACTCGTCATGATGAAAATTATGTATGTTCTGCCAAATGTTGAACAGGAGAGATCCAGCCAAGATGAAGTGATAACTGATAAAGCTTGCTGAATTGTTTCAAAAGATGTATCTGTAAAGTTATTGGAATGGTTTTGACAATTTGTACAATGCATGTTAACAAAATTCACTAGTTAGAATGGAGCCCTGTATGGATTTTCAGGTCCTCCTTGTACAGAAGGGTTTCAGTTACATCAGTTCACTTGGCCTGATGGAAAAAGGAAGTCATTTGAGCTTAACATAAATACAAGCAACAAGGAACACATTACAATATCTTCTAACAGAACTCTCTGTATTTCTTACATTAATGATAAAGAATTATTGTTCTCTTGTATTGGGTGAGTTTGTCAATTCCTCTATAAAATTCACAATACTTCTATCACTGGGCTGCATAGAATTTTAGGTTTGCAAATAACATTTTGCAAAACTATGTATTTTAATACAACAAATTAATGGATGAAACATGTATTGTGTAGTAGATCTATTATTTACACAGTTGCATTTCCCAGGATTGTTTTAGAGTCTCCCTCCAAGGCAGAACAAAAACATTCTTCTTATAGCAGTTTTTGGGATGAGTTGCAAGGATTGCTGTATTTTTGAGCCTGTTTTCTGCCCACATCTACAACAGTATCATGGGACTGTGCAGAAATCATCCTGACATGGTCCTGGATGGATAAGCTGGCCCTGAAGAATCAAGGCTGTCCTCAAGCTCTCCTGCACTGAATGGAGTGAACCTACTGCCCAAGGACTTTCCTGTAAGTCAGGTTTGCAGGAGCTGAATGGAAATAAGAGGTAGTTACCTTTCAGCTGTCTGGAGGCACAAGCTGGGCCAATTTGCTATCTCCAAACCTGGTGAGGAACAGCAATCTCCCACCCAATCAGATCATGCTCCAACACATGGGCCATGAGACGACAGTGGAAAAGGCACCAACTGGGCCAGTGCTGTCACTGGTAAGGAGGGAAGAATGGAGAGCTCAGCCTGTAACCTTCACTATGGATACGTTGTTTTACAGACTCTCTTGGATATTTTTTGCACTTTGAATAAATAATCCCAAATAGAACAAAAATGATTTTTCTTTTCTGTTTCCTATGGCTATTCTCACTGTCTCACAGGTGAGACATCACAGTTTAGCATCTCAACTGCTGTGGCTGCCCCAAAACAAGCCTGTTTCACTCCTGTGTGGTTCACACAAGATAGGCTATGGACAGAAACTTGTGTGAGCTCTGTGTCATCTGGTGTTGGTCAGAAAAGAAATCCTGTACTTGCTAAGCTCTGGGTGAAATTTCAAACCATTAAGGAAACAGCTTTTCTGCAAATGTGACTTCAAGGTTCTGGGCCAGATTTTCAGTAGTATGAGTCATGTAAAGATAAATACCTCACTAGGGTTTTTTTGTTGTTGATTTAAACTGAAGGAATGTTTGGCACCCATTTTCAAGGGTTAGCTCAGGCAAGCTTCCCTCTCTGGTCATAAGACAGGTGAATGGAGCTGGCTCAGAGTTCAGGCAAGGAGAATATTCATCCCTGGAAACAATTTTTTACTTGATTAAAGTTAATCCTTGGACAGACTTGTGCTGTAAGAACCAAAATGGAACATCTGAATATCTTTTGGAATTACTGTGTTAGTAGCACTTTATTTATTTTTGACACTTTGTTCTGGGTTGTTTGGTTTTTTTTCTCTTTTATTTTGTCCTTAGTAAATATTTCCTCTGTTAATAGTATCTTTGAGTTGGCTTTTGACCAATTTGTTGCTTTTTGGGGTCCATTTCAAATGTTTTGGCACTGTCAAGCAATATATTTTGGAATTTCTTGGAGTATAATGTACCCTACTTTTACTATTAAAACATTTAAAAATGTCTTCTCAGATGAGTATTGGATCACTTCAGTAATACATAGGAATAAAGTAACTGCCCACTTGTGTTAGGCAGGAGGTATGCACCAGCTGCCTGGGCTGAGCGCTTTGGAGAGCAGTATGAGCTACTCCTGATGGGTACTTCATGTGATATATAACAAAGACAAGCTCCTCCTTCCATAGTATCTTTTTATACAATTTTTGGAAATCAGAGTAGTATAAAATTGAAAAAAATAAGGCTAAGAGTTAAAAAAGATTGTAATCCTGTTAAACATGAATACAAAACAGCTCTGAACCGTACTGAAAAATTGTTATTCTTTCTTTTTCTTACAAGGATCTGGAGAAAAGCAGCTATCAAAATGAAGAAACTGAGCAAAATATAAATGAAGCAATATGCCCTAAGTGATTAAAAAGGAGTACTGCAAGTAGTTGTAGTGTGAGGGAATGTAAAACAACTCCAACACATTAAGGCTTTGAAATATGTTTTTAACAAATATCTTCAAGATTATTCTGGTGAGCAAATCCAGACAAAGGCCAATATTGGTTCTGAATTATCAGATCCCAAATATATATAAAAATTCCACAAGTGCAGAAGAATACTCAGGCTGACACTCTTCTTACTTCCACAATGTGATTGAAACATGTTGGAAGGCTATAGCTGTGTTAAGTGTGGTCACTTTCACATTTATTTCTGAATAAGAATAGGTGAAAAGGACTTTAAAAATGTAGGATACAGAAGTGTGTATGTGCACATATATAAATTCCTGGAAAAAAGTTAAGAACCTAAAAATATTAAGGACATTAAAACGTTTTTCCAAGCTATTTTAAGAAATGAATGGACAGTGAAGAATGCTTTAATGTCATGACTTTGATGGGCTTCTTCAGGAGCTTTTTAACCTTACATTTTATTTTACCATTGGAATACTTTCAAAATCAGAAGTGTTCTGGAAATATTAGATAGGTTTCAGGATGTGTTTAACCAACAGTCAGTGCAATGGTACTGTGGCTAATTCTGGAGCTTCACTACCTTTAAAAATCCATGAACAGCAGATACAGACTGTTGCCTAAAACAAACCACAAGAACTGTCCCATTTTTAAAAAAGAAATTAGCAATTGCCAGCAAAGGTTCAGAGAGATGAGAAATTACTCTGTACACCCTAGAGAGAGACCAGGAGCTTCTCCGAGGAAGCAGCGAGCCTTGGAATAGTGCCCATGTTTCTCAAAAGCCAAGGGCTGCTGGTGGTAGCAAGGGGCTCCTGTGACTGCAGTCACATCCCTCAGGGGTGTGTTGGTCTTTGGCTACTGGTTTCTGCACGGGAGACAGACTCTGCTCCTGGTCGGAGTAAGAGATGAAGCCTTCCCTTTCCTCAGGAGGATGAAAGGGAATGAGTTGTGCCCCTTTGCCAGCTCTCGGTGGGGGTAGAGCTGTGGTGCTCCAGGGGACCCTGCATTGGGTTACTAAAAAAAAAAAAATTGGGGAAAGACTGACAGGTTTGTACAGCTCTTGTTGTGGAAGGCTTGTGAAAGAAAAGTCTTAGTTATGCCTTTTCATGTTACCTTCCTGGTTTTCAAAGCTGCTCTTTCGGGTGTGCGCCATTTGGTGTTACATGAACTGTATCTGAAATACCCAACTGCAGCCTTCACCTCTTATGCCCTCCCCAGCAGGGATTTCTAACACTGATAGTCCTGCCAGAGGGGCTGTAATTGTAAAGCATCTGTCTGCACTTGATTTCTTACAGACCTATGCGTGCCTGTCGTTCCAAGATGGAATTCAACTCCCTCACCATCGCTGGGAGCATGCGATGGGCATCCTTTCGGCATTTGCTTTGGCAATCAGCTCAGTCTCTTAAACTCCACTTGCCATAGATTAGCAGACAGGGTCTCTATGGAGATTTATTTTGACAGCTTGAGTTTTAGACAGCTTGTTCTGTATGTTGGCTTCCATGAGGATGCCACATGACATTAAAGGGCAGCTGAACTAAATGGACGGCTGCTGTCACAAAAGTGACCATTACATTTACAGGCAGGCATTAACTACGCTGAATTAAAAAGGTAACAAAGTCGCTATCCAGTAGGCAACATAAACACAACTGCTGTGGCTAACACTGTTTGGGGGATTTTTTCCTTTACCTTTTTTTTCTTTCTTTCTTTTACTTTTGCCCCCTTTATTTGCCCTCAAGAATGGGAAGAATCTCTACTGACTAGTTCATCTGATTTTGTTAAGTAATTCACCATTAGTTTCTCAGGGTAACAGTGAGAACTGGTTTTGCTAATATTTAGATAAATGGCCTCTCAAGCAGCAAATAAACATAAGCCAGAAGACATCTGGAGCATTGGCCCATGGTATTGACTGAACCTGTTCTTTGAAAGACCAATTTCCAGCCTTGTAGAAGATAGGTAGGACTGGGAGAAGAGCTTATGTAGGACAAATAAAACAACTGCATTTCTTTTTTTTTCACCTCTGTTATTCAAGTGCTTCATTTAAATTAATGCATTTATAACAGAGAAGCCTGGATAAAATTTTCCTTGCTGCATCCCAGGACACTGGGCATTATGCACCTATACTGTGCCCAAAGACGTACCTGGAAGGGCAACTCACCAATAGTTTTTACACCTCCTTTTAACAAATGACACTTTTCATGAAAAACTATTTTGGAGATGTGACTTAGCTGCCCCATACTCCCTGGGGACAATGGAGGAGGGATGTGCAGGTGGCAAACGAGGCACCTTCCCTGCAAGCAAAGGTTTTTTTGCAAGGTTGGGCCTTAAAAATGGTGACTCTCTCTTGCTGTCCTGCTTGGTGCCAGAGACAACCAAACCATCCCAACCAAGTGGCCTTGCCAGTGGCATGTGTGCAACTCACAAAGTCCCCTTTACTGCTTAGACTACACTGAAAGTGCATAGTGAGTGTCTGCTTCAGCTCACGGTGGCCTTACTAGTGCCACTCTCACTGCAACAGCAACAGCTTCACCAGGAAATGTCCCCAGCAGCCACCATCCTCAGGTGAGGGATTTATAGTGTGCTATAAGGCAGCAGCTTTTCTCCTTCACTCATGGCTTAATGACACATTGAAATGTAGGGCAGCTTTTGAAATATCCAGTGCCACACCATGGACAAACAAGGACCATATGCTCATGGTTAGATGCTGGGCATAGTGAACAACAGCAGCCCAACAGACCCGCTACTCATGTCTTGCTGCTGGTGCATGGGAGGCGATCACAAAGCACTGGCAGCAATTCCCAGCAGTTTCCTCACCAGTTCATCTTGCTAATTTGCCTTGAAATCAAAGTGCCTGTTGATTCACACAATCACAGAATGGTTAAGGTTGAAAGGGACCGCTAGAGGTCATCTAGTCCAACCTCCCTGCATTAGCATGGTTCCTTAGAGACATTACTTGGGATTGTGTCCAGACAGTTTTTGAATCTCTCTAGAGGAGACTCCACAGCCTCTCTGAGCAACCTGGTCCAGTGTTCTGGCACCCTCACAGGAAAGAAGTTCTTCCTCATGATCAGGTGGAAATTCCTGTGTTCCACTTTGTGCATTCGCTGTCAATGAGTAGGTGCCACTGACTGAGCCACAAATGTGCAATACCTTAACTACAGCTTATTGCTTTTCAGGCACAACTCACTTTGCTTTACAGTGCAAAACTGGTTTGATAACGCTCAAAACCCACTGATATTTCAGATTCAGCTGTGGAATCAACCCTGTGTCTTCTGTAGGCTGAAAGCAGCTATGCTATTGCACACACCCCAACAGCCATGTATAGATCTAAGCTGTCACACTATAAATATTTTTTTCTATCCTGGCCTCATAGGTTAGAGGTTAAGTAGGTTCAGGCTAATCTTGATTTGTGACCCAGCTTCACACGTACTGGCAGAGAGGTTAAGCCTTTTTTCCGGTGGCAGTCTGCTTTCTCTGCATTGTAATGAAGCCCACATACACTAGATGGCCCCAGGAGAACGCAGTGCTGCTTGGAAATTGCAACCAAAACCTGATCTGCCAGTTTGGATGTAAAAAAAAAAAAAAAGATAAAAAAAGATTAAATTTGGTTATGCCAAATCCCTTCTAATAGAATTATTTAGACTGAGTTTTTCAAGGTGACCAAAAGCCAATTGACACATGTCTTACAGGGGAGCCAGAGCATAGCACTGAAATTTTGTATTTATACAACAGAGATTAACTTCCCAGATACTCTTTTCTCAGGGAAGGCCATAGACTGGCTACAGCTAGGTTACTGCCTTCATTATCAACATGTTAGAATGGAGATTTTGTGTGTGTGTGTTTAAGAGTTGTTTCGGAGGAAACATAATACCATATTTGTGTTTCCATGATAGAGCAACTAAGTTAAGAGACTAGATTTTTTTTTTTGTGCTCAACATGTGCACCTTGTACAGAGCTGTGGGCAGGATTTGAGGCCTGATGGCTTGTGCAATACAGAGCTAGGCACTGACAGATGACAGCTGTGAGGTCTGGCCCTTGCCGTGGTTTTCTGCCTTGATAAATGCCATTAAAATAGAGGAGATTGAGACAGATCCCTTGAAAGAAATAACAATTTGAAAAAGGGTAAATAGGCCTGGTTAACTACTTGTAAGGGCTTGGGAACAGAAGTGGGTTTTGGCTTCATCTTCATATTATCAAACAAATAAATACATTTGTCAGAATCCCCACAGCTAAAGAATAAATGCCAAGAGTGGTCCCAGGGGTGATTTTTAGCACTTCAACACAGGCTATGAACCATACCACATGCCTTTTTTTTAGGGTTGGGTACCCAGAAGGATTTATTTCTGCGTCAAGGAAGATTACAGCTAATAGGATTTGCTTCTTGGAGGCTGTTGGCATGTTTGGTGCAAACCCTGCACAGTGCTTCCTTAAAGGAGAATATGGACCCTATTTGTCATATTTTCCTTCTTCTTCTGTTCTTTCACAAGATAAACCCATCTGTTTCATCTTGTGTCACAGGATGCTCTTGCTCCCAAGACAGCTTTGGAAGGTAAGACCTCTAGTTACCCTAGTTATAGCACTGGTGAAGCAGTTTGGAAAGTCCATATATATATATATATATATATATATATAATATATATATTTGCCAGTGATGTGAGCACCAAAACCAAACAGATGGTCACCTGATGTGTCCCCTCTAATGCTTGAAGAGCTTGAGCACAGAATGAGATTCCTCTTATTTCCCTGAGATATGTAGTTGCATATGTAGCAATTTTTATGGCTTAATTGTATTTGTGGGAAAATGGGTGCAAAACACAGGGAAGGATGGATGAGTGGCTTATACATGACCTGTAGACAACACCTTATAATTATTCAAGTGCTTGTAGACCTGTGTAGGGAACTGGGTTGGTAGCCATGAATGCAGTGTGTGACCTGGAGAATTTTCTGGTTTCCTTCTCAGGAGTTTGCTCTGCATGTCTGCACTGCTGAGGCAGATCCCTTCAAACATCCCTCAGGACATCCGGAAAATTAGAATAGAAAACTCTCACCTAACAGAATTGCCTCGTGGATCTTTTGAGAATGTTAGTGCCTTGGAGTATCTCTGGCTCAATTTTAACAACATTACAGTCATGCACATCAAGAGCCTGGAATATCTACCAGCTCTGAAGGAGCTGCGCTTGCAAGGGAACAAATTAAGTTCGGTGCCATGGACAGCATTTCAAGACACCCCAGCTCTGAAAATCCTGGATCTGAAGCACAACCGGCTGGATGTGCTTCCAGAACATGCGCTTCGCTACCTTCCCAACCTGACCTATTTAGATCTATCCTCAAATCAGCTTACCGTCATATCCAGGGATGTCTTCTACAGCTGGCCTGTCTACCAGAGAAGCCAGAGGGCAGAAGGGCAGATAGAAGCTTTTTCCAATGCTGTCCTGGCCCTCCATGACAACCCCTGGATTTGCGATTGTCGCCTGCGGGGATTTGTCCAATTTATCAAGTCGGTTGGCCCACCTATTATTCTGATGAATTCCTATTTAACTTGCTCAAGTCCAAAATTCAGGGCAGGGAAGTTTTTTCATGAAGTAGAGCTCAACAGCTGCATGAAGCCCCTGACCTCGGCCCTTGACACCAACTTGACAGTCCCGGTGGGGCTGAATGTCACCCTGACCTGCTTTGTGCAAGCCAGTCCTTCCCCAGCTATCTGGTGGACCTATGCACTCAAACTTTTAAGAGCATTTAATGGTAAGTAAAGCTTTTGCCTTTTTGTTTCTTTTTCCATTAAAAATTTATGTTCTGCTATTCTACTTAGATCTTCAGGCCATCACAGTCACCACAGAGGTCCCTTCAGAGCATCAAAGTTACTGTGGTGGCAATAATCCAAATAATCTTCATTATCCTATGTGTCTAAACACATCTGACTGACATGAAAAGAGCTGCTTCACACAGGATAGCAGTCAAAGATGAAAGGAGCATGGCCTCATTTTTACACAATTATTTCACATGTGGATTTTCAGTAGGTCTTTCATCATGACACATGATATAAGAACTATTAATAATACATATATAATAGCTATGTAGTTATCTAGACATGCATATATATTTACACTATATATTATATAGTGCATATGTATGTACACTATATATTTGTATGTACCTGTGTGTTGGTGGGAGTGCACACACCCACTTATATGTTTCTATACTAGTCTCAAATCACATGTTTTCTCAAGAAATACCTACACAAAGCACTAAACTCTGCAACTCTTTTACCTGTCTGAGTCCAATCATGTTCTACATCCAAAACAGATGCTTATTTCTATTCATTCTTAAGGGCTTCTTAATATGAAGCCTTTTTCTTTTCCTCTCCATCCAACTTGGTGTTTACATCTCTTCCCTCATATTTGTTTTTACAAAGAGCCTTCAATAGGACAAGTTGCTATTTTCCTCAGGTAAGCTGATAACACATATGGGCACGACACAGCTGGTGTGCATTCCTAACAAGCCAACTAGAATTAGCCTTTAATCCTGGACTGGTATTTGCTTTAATTGCAGCATTGTAGCAGCACTTGTGCATCATTCCACAAGCACATGCTGAATTACACACAGGCTTTTCTCCACTACAGCCAGGTGCCCATGTTTGGGTAGATGGCAGAGTGTCTTGTATTCTTCTTAAAGCTGCTTCTCACTTCCAGCCTAACACTTCCTGGCTCCACTTCCCACTTTTTAGCCTGAGCCTCTTGAAAGTGACATTCTTCTGCACTCAGCTCTGACAGAGGACAGAGCATGTGTCTAAAAATGCAGCTGTGCTTCTTGCAGCTCAGTGGCTCTCCCTGGCTTGCCCTGACCTGAGCACACTGATGGCAGGTGGCACACAGGCAGCTTGGCCTTTGCCCACAGCAGCCTCCCCTGCTGCTTATGCTGGGGTGGGAGTCAGACACACTCCCTGTCTCCCGAGCTGGGATGTCCTGGTACATTTATTGCAATTTGGCCCAGATAACACTTTGCTGATGAGCTCCGTGGGGTTTCGTGCACTCCCATGCCCCTCTTCCACTTTCCCTGGGTAGGGCAAGTCATACTTGACCTCCTAGCTACTCCAAGGGCATGATGGCTCCCTGCCTGCATGGACAGGAGAGGCCCCCACCTGCTGACACAACTCCCCTCTGCCTGCAGTGTCCAATGAGCCCATCAGCGAGGAGACCATCCGCTCAGAGCTGCTGATCCCAGCGGCACGGCCAGCAGATGCTGGCAACTACACCTGCATGGCCGCCAACTTCTTGGGCAACACCTCAGTGGCCATAACCCTTCACGTGGAGACTCCATGGGCATCCACCACCTCCCCAGACTGGGGCCCCATCGCCCCTGCTGAGCCGGGTGCCCACGTAGAAGTGCGCATCGCCAAGCAGACAGTCTACGGCATCACTCTGGAGTGGTTTGCAGTGGCAGCAGCGGCGGCAGAGCCGGGTGAGACCTGGTACACTCTCCTGGTTGGCCGCTATGATGCTGCCCAGAAGGATGCTATCTACATTGGCCCTGGTGTCAACACCTACTCGGTGACTGACCTGCTGCCTGCCACCAAGTATGAGGTCTGTGTGGCAGTGCGCAACCAAGCACCCCGCAAGGGCCAGTGCGTCGTCTTCGTCACGGGCAGCGACGTCAGCCAGATGGAACAGCGCGAGAAGCTCATCCACATCGTGGTCATTGTCTGCGCCATGGTGCTGGCTGTGCCCGCTGGCATGTACGCCTGCACAGCCGAGGCCCGCCCCGGCTGCCTGATCCGCTGCCCCTGTGCTTACCTCCGCTGTCGCCGCGGGGGTCAGGCACAGACCGCTGGCAGCAAGGAGAGCACGTTGGACAGCCTGCCTGCTGGCAGCGAGGACGGGCTGTGCCGCCCTGAGGGTGGCCGTGGTGCCCGGCGGCCCCCGGCCCACGAGGAGCCTGGCAAGAGCCGGCCGCCCCACAGGAACAGTGCTGACCTCTACTAGCCCAGGCCCTGTGCCCATGGCTTGAGCCACAGCACATGCTGTTTTTCTTGATGGACCGTGCAAGGAAGGCTCTGTGCTGCAAAGACTCAGGGCACTGTGGGGTGCATACCTGGGGTTCATGGCAGCATTGGGGAGCCCTGGGAATATGGACGCCCAGAGTGTGTGGCCACAGGTGTGTCCTCACAGCCCCAGGCTGCCTCCACAGCACAGTCACGGAGCAATGCACACAGAAACACACAAAAAACCAAGCATTACCAAAATGCTTAACAACCTCCATGCTTAAAAACAAACAAAAAAAGGGCATTAACAACACCCAAACCCAATAGCAATGGACCTGCAGAAGACCAAAGGCCTCCTTGGCTCACTCACCCACATGTGTCTTTATTTCTTGCTTTATTTTTTTTCCCAGCCAGAGGGTGGGTGAGGAGGCTGTTTGCAGCTCTGCACTGTGCCAGGTGCCAGCTTGTGCTCTGTGCTGCCTTGTGGAAACACAACAGGGGAACCAGGGCAGGGCTGTGGGCACAACCAGCAACCCAAAGTGGGAGAGGATTGGTTTAATGTGCTGGAGATATTTTGTTTCACTTGAAGAAAAATGTCTTGTTTTGTTTGTTTTAATTTGTGTGTTTTGCTTTGTGGTTTTGTTCTGTTTTGCCGTTTTTCCTCACTCATCCTTAAGGTTTACAGAGCCCTAAGAACTTCATAGCCTCAGTTGTACCAGAAACAGTAAAACTGCAAGCACTTGCTGAGGAACAGTGTAATGTAGACAGACAGACACTCACATAAAAATGCCTATTGTTTTTTTTCCCCCAGGATGGCTGTGCAGGGTTTGGGAGAGGAGGGAGCATGTGTGACAAGGGCACTCGGCCTAAGCCACACTGGCTGGACAAGTGCCCAGGGGCAGAGAGAATGATCGAGCCATGGTTTGGGAGCTGAAGGTGTGAGCCAGGCACCTTCCCCAAATGCAGATGGGCTACCTAACCATCCTTCTGATTTGAAATCAAAGCTTGCCTCCTTTCTAGAGGCAAGCCCCCACCAAACATCCATGTAAAAGCAACCAGCCCCCACTCAGGGAGAAGCTCACGCTATGGTTCTTGGGGGTCTGAGGACATATGACTTTTTTTGGTTGTTTTTTTTTTTGACCCTGTGCTTTCCAGCACAACTAAAGCATGTGGCCGGTAGACCTGCAGCCTTTGTCATATGTGTTGTCATAGACCACTTCAAAAATAAAATAAAAA
The DNA here is from genome assembly GCA_013396975.1 of Bucco capensis. Taxonomy (NCBI): domain Eukaryota; kingdom Metazoa; phylum Chordata; class Aves; order Piciformes; family Bucconidae; genus Bucco; species Bucco capensis. The sequence goes on from VWZO01021181.1 coordinate 571,178, forward strand.
AATCCAAACAAACCAAAAACCTAGAGTAGAAACCTCAGCTGTAAGCAGAGATAAAGCCTAATGTGAGCTTCACTACATGGCAGTTTGTCTTTCTAGTTGTATTTTTTGCTGGTGTTGGTTTTTGCTGTGTGTTTTCTGCACTGTCTCTCCTCCAGCAACTCTTTCTGCTGTAACTTAACTGCACAGCTTTTGAACAAAAGAGCCCTATTTGGTCAACGCTAACTCTCAGTGTTATACTTCAAGGGACTTCTTAGTCTTGCCAGTCTTTAATTGTCTAAGTAATAAACATGAGGGATTTTCAGAATACACAGCTGTCCTCTCCTTAATTTCTTTTTTTATTTTTTTACAGTTACAAATCCCAAAAAAACTTGAAAGCCATGTTGCTCCAGCCATGGAGCCATGTTGTTTGGCTGCAGGCTCAGGGCAGGGGTAGGCTGGGCAGTTGCAGCGTGTGTGATGGGAGGGTTTGGAGTGGTGAGAAAGGGATGGAAGCAGTCAGCCAAGCAGGGAGACAACCTTGTTCTGGAGAACCCCCTGGGGAGATGGTGCATATGGGGTCAGGCATGAGCTGGTGCTGGCTGAGGACGAGCATGTGTCTGTGTACCGGGGGAGTGAAAAACACACCAATGCCTGTCACAACAACTGGCCTTCTCTCACCCCACCCAACATGAAGGAACAATGGCAAACTGCTGCAACTGTAGACAGAGATGATGAATCACAGTGAGGACGCATGAAGGAAGGCAAAACATCCCATTTCCCATAGAAATTTTTTAATAAATCATACAGCTAATGAAAACTGGCATCAAACTAAACTTGCTGCCTCACAAGAAGCCTTTCTGCCTCCCAGGGCTGTGCCACAGTGGGCTGCAGAGCACAGCAGGTGCTTGGCCAGGGACACATCTGTGACCCTGCCTGTCTCCCACAGCATCCTCCTTGCCTTCTCTCCTTCCAGGGTGATGTTACCCAAAACCCACACAGCCCTTCTCCTCACTTGAGACCTGCAGAAGGGGCAGTTTGGTCATCCTAGGAAGCTGTCTGGCTGCCTGTGCAGTCACATAACAAGCAATGACAAGGCATCATTGCCAGGAGAAGCACACCATGCACAGAAGAACCTTTTGCAGATTTTTAATTCATTTTTTTATTTATAAAAAAACCCCCAACACTGAAGTTGAAATACAGAGCAACTGGAAAAAAGTCTCACAACATAGTAATGAAACATCTTTATACCCTCTTAAATATAATCTCTAAGACTATAAGACTATAATTCCTGTTAAATCTCACTTAATTGAATGGTCTTTATAGGCTTTCCTCATTGGAGAATGAACACTGAATACTGGCTTCAACACAATATTGGGGAAAAGAGTAGTATGGGAATAAGTCATGAATTTATGGTACCTTGGGGAACATTGCAGAACCTGATGGAGGCTCAACCAGCAGAAGGCTTGTGCTTGCACAAGGCAGCAGAAGTGGGGCTGGAGGCTGTGTGTTCCCTCCCTCCCACTGGCTCATAGCCAGAGGGCAAGGATGAGGTGACTGCACACAACTCAAGAGCCTGGGCCTCACACTAATGCAGCCCCAGGAGGAGGGATTAGCAGGAAAACAATGGAGGAAATGAGAGATATGGCAGGAACAGGCATTAGGAGCAGTGGTGCTGCCATGGCCCCCAGCCGCTACCCTGCTGCACCTCTTGGCTACAGCTCCTGGCTCAGTCCATGGGTGCCATGAACCATGGTGACTCTCTGGCTTCTAGGTGGATTGAACTGAAATTAAAAAATACAGGATTTCTCCTGTAAGTGTGTAACTTCTTATTCAGCCAGCTATCCTCTAAGCTGATGGAGTCCTGGTACAAACAAAGGGAATTAGATCAGGTAACAGGATGAGAGAAGAGGAGCTCCTGAGGGTCAGGTCTGCTGGTCCAGCTGAAATGGCAGCCTGAAGAAGAGTCTCAAGAACCCCTTGAATTAGCAGAGTGTCCTGTCCTGTAAGGTTTGCTTCTCATCTTGATGTTCATGCTGCTAACCTATGACAGCACAGCAGCTGCCCTGCAGGGCCAGGGCTCAGGGTGCTGCTCCCCAGCCAGCCTGGCGCATGCTGTTTCCCAAGGGATGGGAAAGAGCCAGGCCCAGCTGAAAAACATCTCCTCAGAAACAAACGTGAAAGAGAAACTGTGGGGTAGGTTCAGTGAAAAACATGGTCTGGCTTTGATGCCTTTTTCACATAACAGCAAAAAAAGTCAACCCCACCCTCTTCCTCTCTCCCCCTCTCCCCCCCATTAACTTTTGCATAATTTACTCAAAAGTACTGACTGGATAAAACAATATTTTGTGGAAACCTCCTTTTGCACTCACCAGTCCCTGGAGCAGTCCAAGAGAGGTGACGAAATACATTCCCCAACGCCTCCTGCTAGCAGTGCACAAAACCAAATGACCTTTCTAGACACTTTCCTGACCAACATATGTGACTTTCCAGCACTTGTCTCTATTTTTCACTCATTTTTCGCTTGGTTTTACTGTGCCTTTCCTGGTGCCTTGATCATATCCTTCTGCTGGTCTTCTCAACAGGGAACATGATGTCGGGAGCAGGCTGTATTGGGTGACCACTGCTACTGAACTTCTATGCTCCAATCTTTCCCCAGCTGGTCTAGGGAAGGCTGAGGTGGCCCCCTCTTCCCCTGATTAGAAGGCAAGTCCAGGGCAGAATAAAAATGTAGCTAGCTGTTGCAAATCATACTGTGCCCTGAGCACAGCAGGTACCAGCTTGCAGTGTTGCTGCTGTAGGAAACCTGCACATCGACTCGGTGCTGGTGCCACAACCAGGCCAACATCTTTAAAAGTGGGTCTGGGATTTGAAGTAATGGATTTTTGGCTGTCTCAAACCTCTTTGCCTGATCAGATCACAAGTGGTGTCCTCCAGTGCCTTGGCTGCAGACTGCCTTGTTTGAAAACCAGGACTCTGGGTAGGGACCTCCAAAATGGGGGTCACTTGAATCCCTGTTCGCTTAAGGAGACTGTGGCTGGCATGAGAGTACTCAGCACCCTGGTGCTGCAGGGACGTACCAGCAATGGGACATGAGCTGAAGGAACTGCTGTAGCAACTGGACTCAATCTGCAGCCTTTGCTATGGGTGGGGTGACTTTGTAGCATGTAATACTTGCAGAAGAAGGTGAGAGGTGGCTATCACAGTGAGAAGCTGCTCTCAGTTCACAGGGTGGTGACAGACATGGGGAAGACCACAGCACACAAATACATCTGTGTGCAGCACAGTTTGCAGTCTCTGGGGGCTGCCAAGAGCACCTAGATGTGGGCCTCACCAATAGTTGCGTTCCTCTTCTCAAACTTCATTTTGAGCTCTGACACAAGAGCATTGTGGGTGCTGCCATGACCTCTCTTTTTCAGCTGCTTGTTTATAAACTTGGGAGTGAGGGAGCCAGACACAGTTGGCACCTGCCACACTGGGGTGTCCCCCCTGGGAGCCATAGCTGGGGGCGGTGGGGGCATGGGAGCGGTCGGCAGCACAGGGACTACCTGGACATTGTTGTTGCTGTTTTCATTGTGTAGGCTCTTGGCATCATCCTCAACAACAAACTTCTCCGCAGCATTGCTGGGCCTCTTGAACTTGAGCCACTCCATCCTGACTGTCCGAGACTGCGGGGTCTGCCTCTTTTTTATGATCCTTCTCACCGGCGTGATTTTGTTGGACCGCTTGTTGCGCCAGAACATGGCAGTAGAGATCATGATAGTTATCAGCACCATTATGCCCATGACACCAGCTAGAACTCCTAAGGCTTTCATAGGGTTATCTTTAGTTTGCATCAAAAAGGCGGCCATAGGCCCTTTGTGAAGAGTCTGTAAAAGAGTACAAAGAAAACACGTGACTTACTCTATGGGACAGACAGCGACCCAGAAATTTCATTTGTCCAAAATATGTAACAAACAGGGCTGACTAATGGAAGTTATCTCTGAAAAATGAGAGTCAAAGAGCCAGTCCACGTTTGGAGAATTTATATGGAGCAGGAGCCTGGGCAAGCATCACAGTATTGTGAGATGGATGATTGTCAAACCCAAAAGTTTACAGGATTACTACAGCCAAATTAGGATGGATTCCTGCATGCCACCATAGTGTTTGTTTAACTTGTAAGAACTCAGTAAGAAAACAATTGGCTCCAGGATCTGCAGCTCTATTGTTGTACTACATTTACAGAGTTAATTTCCTAGGAATGATATAGTGTTGAAACCCAAACAGAAGTTTATGAGTAGAAAATGATCTTTCAAAAGCAGTTGCAGGGGATGGAGTGATGCAGTTTATAGGACTATTACTGAGCATGGCAGTGTAAAGATTCTGAGAAAACTTCTCTTTATAAAATCACAGTGTACAAATGAGTAGTTAGCAGGTACGTGCTGTGTTCTGTTTTCAAGTACTCTTTTACAGACATAACAAAACTCTTTGAGGTAGGGGAGGTGAGTAGAGCTAAAGAGCTTTGTTTTTAAAAAAAAATAAAAGAAATAAGCAATAACATAAGCTACTTATGGCATATTAAGGACAAATGAATGGCCACTTCACTTTGCAGCTTAGCACACTCTGCTTCTCGGAGGTCCCCGTATAATTTTGCGGATTTTGCCCTGCGGGTGGAGCCTGGATCTTTTCACACTTTTCCAGTACATGATGGTGGAGATCACCATTGTTACAGAAATGGTGGAAACGACGCCACTCATGCATATTCCAAATATTGTCCATGGACGCTTCTTGAGGCCTAAAATATAGGATTTTACCCTGGACTTGATCTGGAAATATCAAAAATAAGAGAAATGGTCAACCCTCACATGGTTATGTCTGAAAAAGGCCAGTATCTATTATAAATACAGCTAGGGAACTAGGGTGAAATGTGTACAGGATAGAGAATGGAAAAAATAAAAACAAGTATATATTGAACTAGGCACAAGAGAGAAGACAGTTGCAATGACATTGAAGTGAATCCAGAAACACTAAAAGAAGTTAGGAAGCACGTAAACCACCTGGTTGATCAGGGAATAAGGGGTAGCAGTGTGGCATATAGATGACCCTTACTCATGGCATGCAGGCACAGTCTGAAAATCACTTGGGGTCTCCTGTGGCCCCTGGTGTGATA
>VWZO01021181.1:576367-594167 GCA_013396975.1 Bucco capensis
GATGAGGAGCGGGGATGGAGCCCTCCCTGGATCTTCGTTCCTGAAGCCTAGTCACGACCACGACGACTCATGGCATGGTAGTCCTCCCTTGAATTGTATTTCCAAGAGAAGTTCATAATGAATAAAAGCACCTGCAATGGTATCTGGACAAACAGTAGTGTTGTGAAAGGCCAGGAGATCCTTCAGAAAAGGCACATTCACAAGGAGGTTTGTTTATGAAGAACTAGTCATTCCAGGAGAGAATCATCACCCAAATTTTGCGTGTCCAGTAACAGTTTATCTACATTTTAGTTAGCAGTCTAAGCTCCTATCTTTTAGTCCATGGTGAGAGAAGGACACATCCAGAGTAGCAGTTACTATGTGTTAAAATAGGTATTGAAGACGGTGAGTAAAAGGAGAGCCTTGTGACTAGCTTGGACTCGAACCTCTGCCTTTCAGATGTTTAAAGCGAGATCAGATGGATTTCCTGTGTAACTCTAAACTAGGAATGCTCATCTCTTTGACCAGTCAGTGGAGGGAGATGACTAAGAGCATCACCAACAAATGCTTCAGAGTACCTCTTGCCACATCTAAATAAAGTAGGAACACTATTTATTTTTAAATCATATCCCTAAACTTAGGGAATGTAAAGTCATTAATAAACACCCCATTGTGTTCACTTCACTTCTACATTTTCATGACCTACCTTAAACACATTATCCAAATCTACTTTTCCCCTACCCTGAGTGTTTCCTATTGCCAAAGAGAAACAGGTGAAGAAATGCTACTGAAACTCACGGATCATGTCACCTTACAGGTAGTAACCAAGTCTCATTATTTTGCTGATCAAGAAACCAAAGATAAAGCAGCCTATGACTTTGGTAGAGCTTCGATTAACATCAGCTTTGCTGTTCTGCTTGTCATGGATTTTGTGTACTTAAATCCCATCAGATCACAGAATTCTACCCTGGCTTACTTAACTTCATGTGAAAGTTGAAGAATTGTCAGATAAACCCTGCTAAGTAGTACATGACCTGAAATGAGTCCACTTATTATGAATGTTGTCAAGATACAGTGAGGCATTAATGGCTAAATAGCATAGGACCAACACAAAGAGAAAGATGACATATACTTAAGATGTTATAACTCAGTAATAATTTTTATACTAGCTATTTGAAAGCCTTGAATAAAATGGGATTAGACAGAAGTATATGTCTATCTTGCCACTGTGCAACAGTTGCAGGGGTAAGAACTGATGGAAGTCATATGCAACTCCTCCTTTTCTTGCCAAGTTTGGCACCTGTTCAGAGCTTCCAGTTATGAAGAAGTGATTAGTACCAAAACCAAAACCATTAATAATTAGCTGTTTCAGTCTATATTCTAGGTACTAGGCCTGTACTATACAAAATTTTGCCTAGAATCAGCCTTGGAAAACAAATCTTCTGTAATGTCTGAATAAAACATAAGGCATCTTGTAAGCATACAGCATGAAAATTTCTGTTTGTCATGGCCATGACACAGGATAAATAGGAGGAATAACTTGAAAACCAAGCCTGGAATATCATCATCTCATCCATCCTGCAGAGAGGCTTATGGTAAGCGCATTTATCACCAAAAAGCTTTGCAATCTTATCTGTGGCCCAGTCAGTTAACACGCCGAAGTGGTCTGAGAAAGGTCTAAGAACCCCCTGACAGTGAAAGTCTGGGAGCATTTGGATGCCTAAGTTTAAGCAGTTTGCCCCTGAGCACTACCCTGTAGGTTAAAAAAAACTTAAAGTTCTTTTATCAATTACCAACAGTGCCTTAGAACTGGGTCAACAAATAGTGCCATTTTGTAATTTACTTAACTGCTGTTTTTTCCTGTGAGGCATACTGCATTTTGAAGAGTGCTGTTTTAACTTGTACACATAAAACAAAAGTAGATACATGGTGAAATAAGAGCTGGCATGGAAAGCACTGTCATATCTCTGTGGGCCAAAAACCTGGAAGAAACACTCTCTTTCTTTAACAGCCATTAAAGGAGTTAAAATACCACTGTTCACAAAGGATAATGCTCTGCTGGTTTTTTTTGCTGTGACTTCACAGTTATAATGAGCACTGGCCCAGAGAAGGATTGGGGGCAATTAGATGGTTACAGAACCATGACAGAAGTTTGGAAGCAGCTAAACTTTTCATATGAGCTTTGAGAAAGGGGAAGTCCAATCCTGAGACAAGAATATAATTAAAAGACTAAAGTAACTTTTTGGATTAAAAGATGTCATTACATATTTTTTATTTAATGGATATGTATGGTCCCTTGCAGAACCCTTGTGACTGTCTGTCCTCTGCAGAGAAACTCCTCAGCGCACGTCCCATGGGGCATCAGCTTCTGAGGGGCTCACACATTGACACATGCCTTTGAAGTCGGTTTCATAAGACCCAGCACTATGTAGTTGAAGTGCAGCTTTCAGGCTGTTTACCTGAAGGGTAGGCTGTGGAAAACACTCCTCTGCAGCATGTGGGGCTTATTCTTTCCATCCTTCCTTCACAGTGGCTTCCTCCGTAAAAAACTGAGTTTTCCAAAGGGGATGCTCATGTCTCCATTTACCACTGAAACAGTGACTTACTTATTTCTTTTGTTTTTCTTTCTCTTGCTGCAACCATTTGTAATGTCCAGACATCCACACCTCCAGGCAGCTTCTCAAGAGCATTTCATAATGCATGGGTCGCAGTGAGCAGAAAAACTAGGCAATGTATCTAGAAGTTGTACCAAACAGGATTGTGTGGTTGAGCTGTTCAACCACGAGACCAGCTAAGGCTCATCAGCTATGTTTAGAAGTCTAAGTAAGTAGGCGAAGCTGTTAAGAGCCCAAGATATCACAGATTACAGACAACTTAGGTTGTGTTGACTTGAACAAGTGGATCTGTATAATGAACCAGGAAAGAAGAGGCTAACTGCTCTGCAAATGTGGCAAAGGATGTTTTGTGCCATCAGCAACCACAGTTCCCATGGTTGCAGAGTTAGTATGAGAGAGGAGATACCCATATTAACCCACAGAATGTATTTGTTGAACCTTTCAGTTAGGAGAATCTAAACCTGAGACCCACCAGCTATATTTAGAAGTCTAAACAAGTGGCTAAAGCTATTAAGAATCACAGATTATGCTGTCTAAATGTGGACTTAATCCTCAGTCCATGAAGAGGTAAATAAACACCCCCATATATTTGCAGAACCTCAGTGGAGTCTAAAGAAGTCTAAAGGACACCCCTCAGCAGGCCAAACTTCAGGATCTGGAGTGGGAATCAGCTTTCTGCAAAAATCTCGGGCAGCAGGAAGAGATTTTTGAGTGAGACAAAAGGGTGAAAAAGGAGTGGCTTTTTCAGCAAGTGTTTCTTATTCTGTTCAGAAAGGACAGATTAACTGATGTTACTCGATATCAATTTCCATAAAACCAGACTCAGTTAAATTAAAAGGCTTCTGGAATTTTTTATCACTGTATTATTCCAAGAGCAAAAGGTCCTTTTGATGTGCAGTACTGCTGAACTTAGCCACAAGGCATCTCTCTCGAAGGGTACAGCCTTCTGCTAATTGCAATGGTAAATGTTAATCAGAAAATATGCCTGTTTAATTACTTAGTGTGATTAACACTGCAGGAAACCTCTAGAGGATGCATTCAAAAATATCCTCTTTATCCAAAATCTGTAGTACAATGGCCACCAAACAGCTAACTAAAAGACTTCGTGCAGCTGGAGCACAAAGGGATGAAATGTATTTTTCCAACAGCCTCTCAGAGAGAAAGAGAGAGAGAGAGAGAGAGAAAACACAAAATGTCCCTATACCAAGAGATCATTTTCTTCACAAAGTGTTTGTAGTGACTGTGCTGTCTCTGGGACATAGGAATGACTAAGTTTTTGGGGGACATAGGGAGTGACCAAAGGTTTTGTAGACAGGCACTGCATCTCATTCACCTGCAAGCTGAAATTTGGGAGTGGGTTTTGTAAGGAGATGTGATGCTACTAGATAAAAGAAAACCTAAAACCTAAATCATTTCAAGCAATGGAAGAAGAATGGAGAAATGTGCAAAATCTTATGGAGGATGTGGCATCAGATTAGTAGTGCAGATCCTGCTAAAGAGACCTACTCAAGTCAAGAAAAGATGCTGTTGCTATCACAGGCTCTGTGTTGGGACATGGCATCAAGAAGAGCACTCTCTGTTTCCCCTTTAGACTTTATCAGGAGGGGTTCTCCCTAATTTTGTGTCAAATCTGTATCCTGGAGGGGGAAAAATGAAAACAGAGTGGGGACTTTGTATGAGACATCTTCTTTCATCAGATGCTGATGTTGCTTCGGGCACAAGAAGAAAATCAAGGAAACTCTTTATCACAAAGCATCAGTTGCTCTTTTTTTTTCTTGCAGATGTCCTTCATCAGCTGGTTCAGGAACACATTTTGTTCCTCAGCAGAGGAGGTGTGGGCCACCTTCACTCCCCCTTGACACTTCTCAGCCTTGTATCTTAGCCCTACACACTAACAGTGAGGTGAGCAACTCATCTGGGATGGGAGGGAAGACTGGAGGATAGGTGCTGGTGGCCAGCAGTGGGGATAGTGCCTGAGGCCACCTGGTGCCACACACCCTTGGAATGTGCTCTCTGTAAGAAACCTGGAAGCAAGGCAGGGAGGGCTGGTGCTCCCAATGTTGGCTGTTGGTAGCAATTCTTATTTGTTGTATAAAACCTCCTGAAACTTACGATTTCCATGGGAAATCAAAGTGTTAAGCAGTTTATTTCCTTCATGTGAGTAAGAATGGCTAAATCTCTAGACTCATCACAGAGGCCCAGCACGCACAGTCCCCCAGTTCAAGGTGGAGTGACATATCCTACCTATGCTGAGCCTCAACAGGCAGCCCCACACCAGGCACTCCTCTGCTAGGGCAGACACGAGCCCTCTGGCAGTCCTGGTGGGGCAGCTACTGACAACAGAGACCAGGAGTTACTCCTGTGCTGCTGGTGGTCAAGTTTACCATGCTGACAAGCACAAGTGTTGTCTGCAGGCACTTTTTAACTTCCAGCAGGCTCTCAACTGCATACAAGAAGTATCATATAAATGCACCTGATAAGGAGTGTCAGAGGAATAAGAGGAGACAAAGAAACAGAGAAAGTTTCTGAGAGATAAAGGAGCAGTGGGTGCATTTTAACCAAAGGGAAGGCCAGCTGCTATCTGTAGGAAGAGATTTGCATCTTTACCCAGTATGTGTGTGGTCCAGAGACTGTCAGGCTAATGATGTGTTTCTCATCTACTTTAAAGACCATTTCCTCCCTGCTGGTACCTGCTTAAAGGCATGGCAAGGCAGTTACAATAAATAAGAACCATGCAAGCATGTGCTGCTCACTGTAAATTATTGTCTGTTCTTTGGTTGATGTAAAAGCTGGACTAAAAGGAAACTCTCAACCTATGTGTGCTGTCTTCTAAAGCCTTCTTGTTTCATCTGCAATTATTAAATTTGCATCCAAAATTCTAAGCACTTTAAAGCATTTCTGTAAAGTTTCTCACTTTTCCTGTGTCACTTAAATTGACTTGCAAAACTGATCTGATGTATTTCACTCTAGCTCCAGCTGCTTTCCACTCACTTTTTGTAAGGGAAAAAGATTGTTTTCTTCTCCTGAATGAAAACAGAAAATCAGAAACTTAGCAGCCACAATTTACATTTACTCTCAGGAGTCTGTAGTCCTTAATTTGCATCTATCTCTAACAATCAGAAGCAAGAAACTCATCTCCCAACCACCTTATGCTTCTACTTCTGTACCCTTACAATTTCTCTGATCAAAAAGTCCTTTATATTTGTGCTGTAGAATCCAGCTTCACCATAAAACTCTAGAAACACTATAAAACAGAGCTAGCAAGAAAGGAGAAGCAAAGGCTGGCAACTTTCTGGCTATTGATTTCAACTCCTGAAGCATTTCTAAAGTAGTCTCAGAAGTGGAGTAAGCAGAGACTACCTTTGATGCCTCTCAAGGATCATCTCACATAAGGACTTTCCTAAAACATTTGCTCACCTCCTCTGTGATATCAATCTTCAGAACTGCTGTGGTACTGAAGGATGGGGAGCCTCGGTCTTTGGCCTGCACCACCACAGACCATATGCAGTCTTTGTTGTTTGTGATGTTGTGGATGATGTCCAGGGAACGGATATAGGATTTCAGCTTGATTTCCCCAGTGCTTTGGTCTATATCAAACACATTGGCTGGATCTGCTTGCATGATGGAATAATCTACAATGTTGTTGGGTTCCTCTGCATCTTGATCTATAGCCTGGTAGGGGAAGTATAAAGGACAAAGATGTTATTGTTTTTGTCTTTGTCTGAAGATAAAACTCTAAAAGTTTCTGAGCACTCCCTTACAATAATATCCATGTTATGAGATGACTGGGATGGTTTTGTTTCATCTTGGAAACAATTTCCTCTTTTCTGGTATCAGCTATGCTACATTTTCTAGTGAAAAACAGCAGGACTAGAGTTGGTTTTGTATAAGCGAGTTCTATTTGATATTAAATAAAATCAGAGGAAAAACTGAACTTTAACTTGTCTGCAGAATACATATGGTCCACTTCTGGAGAGCTTCTCACACAGTGTGGGAGACAAATGTGGAGTGAGAGAACAATGGCATCAGCTCCACACTATAAACTATAGCTGCCTTAATTTTTATGCTGTGGTATTTATTCTACTAACAAAAGGCATTGTGTAATCAGGCTTCACTGTATACATTCAAATATGTGTAACACAGGTTGTTCTACTCCTTCGCCTGTGAATTGCTATTGCATTTTTTTTCACCTCTTGTTCCGCACTGGAACAATGAATACAATTCTGCAAAGCAAAGGGAAAGAAGTTGTGTGGTTGAGCACAAAGGCATGGCAGGAAGGTTAAGTATTCATTACTCTGTATTTTCATTCACTCATGTTATTTGGGCTTTTTATCTCTATGTATAACCCAGGTTCCTCCACCAGCTGGTGTAAGAAAACTTTATCTTTTGCCTATAGATTTTATTTCTCCTTAGCAGCCTGTAAATACTATCATTCCACACTTTAATCCTTTTGCTATATGCAAATAGATGTGCAAAATAAAGCCCCAGGAAAGACAACTTTCAGACACTGATCATGATCCCTGAGCAATAAAGAGGAGAGCTGAGGCTTCTCCAAGTGACATGCTCTGTGTTGTCTCTCACCTCTATCTTCACCGGTGACCCGATGATCATCGTCTTTTCCTGGATGTTTTCATTGAACTCGGGAGAGTGGTCATTGACATCAAGCACAGTGATAAACACTTCAGCCAAGCTGTACTTCCCATCTGTGTCCTCTGCCTTCACATAGAAATTATACTTTGAGTTCACTTCAGCATCTAACACAGCCCAGGGCTGGGTGTAAATTATACCTGTTGATGGGTGGATTAGGAACCTGCAAAAGAGGCATGGAAAGAATGCCAGGGGTTTAGTTCTCTTAATGTGAGTTTACAGCCTGGGGCAAAGGTGAGCTCTAAACATTTGGAACACTACACCCAAAGATTGGTATTGTTCCCCTAATTCCTGTCTGGCAGATGTTTCCAAATCATTCACTCTACTTATTCTCTAATTTCTTTAGGATTGAGCACAAGAGAACTATCAGTATCTGGTATTTTTCTGTCTATTGTGCATTAGCCATTTTAGCTCATTTTCTGTTAAATTCTTTGTCTTCAGTAATTGCTCAGTCTGAAGGCCTTCTCCAGGAGTGATTTCTTTGCAATAAAACATTAAGGAACTGCCTATGTTTTTCCACTTTATAAATACAATGTATTAGATAATGTACTGCATAAATTAAGAATGATTGATACCATCTCAATAGCCAAGGGAAGCATGCTGCATATCATATTTAAGCTCTTCACTTCTCAAAATGGGTAAGAAAAATTGGCTGCTCTCCAATCCCCCAAAGTGCAGGACAAAGTATCTCCTCCAAAAATAATCTCTTTTCCATAGACTGGCACTGGAATGGAGTGGGTGTTCAGATCTATCTGTAGCAAGTTAAATTCTACACATTTTGTAATTACTCAGACACTGTCAAAAGTGGCAGCCAAAAGCTTATATTTATGGAGAAGATACCAACACAGTGTCCTTTTCAAATGGACTGCCAGCGTATGCTCCAAGCACTTGGATTCTTAACAGATGAAAGGTTTTATACACCCTTTAATTAATGTACAGGATAACAAAATATTTTCAGTATTACAACTGTGAGGGCAATTGGGAGTGACTATAAAAGGGACACTTAATAATCTTGATGAAAGCCCAGACCTGGAGGTAGAAAGAGCTGTGCAAACTCTTGGTTGGAGATAGTGCCTGTGCTGAGTGCCCCTTTAGCACCCAATCCAGCCTAACTATGCAGAGAGGACTCTCATCACCCCCATTTTAGTGGAACAATAGAAGCACTGACATTTGAAGGGATTACAGCAGTGTACCCCACTCCCACTGGAAGCTTGGATGTGGAGGATTACCACCATAATGGTTTTATCTTCAACAGTTAACACTATTCCTCTTAACTACAGTACAACTCCTCTTTCTGCCAACATAACTGGATATCCACTGATGTAATGCCTGAGACAGAAAAAATCATGTCTCTAATTGAAACTCTCCAATCTGCATCTAACCATGTCCCAGAGGTAGGAAATCAATCCAGTCTTGCAGAACCATGCCATTCTGGCTCAAGGAAAAGAAAAAGAAAATCATATTTAAGAAGGAAAAACAAGTCTTCACATCTTAGTATCTTCATACAACAGCCTAAGAACAGTGAGCCTAAGCATCCCTGTAACTCCAATCAGAATAAAGTTGTACTCAAACTTTTTTTTCTAAATCCTTCATCAATCTTCACAAGCTTCTTTGCACCAGCTGCTACATTCTAACCCTAAGAGGTCTTCCAGCACAACATGACCTTTGCCTGCTTGCCTCTATGCAGTTAGCAGCTAGTTTAAGAATTTAGTGAAGAGCTCAAAATAACCCATCCTGGAATTACTCCCAGATCTGTATCCTTCTGGCTACAGAAGAGGTTCACCCTTAATATCTTGGATTTGGGACTCTGACTGTGCCTCCCAAATGGCTTTGAAGAGTTCAGCTTTAACTTCGGATACATAATATACTAAGAAAAACAGATTGTGGGGATGAGTACCTGAAAACCAATGGGCCAGAGCAACTGCTGGGATGGAAGCAGTGTGGGAGAAACCAGTTTTTCAGGATGTTCTTACCTCAGCAGTGCCCCCAAAGACAGGGGAGGGAGCTAAGCACCGTTACAAAAATCAAATGAGCATTTTATTCCCTTCGTTCCTGATGGATGTATTAGGATAAATACATAAAGTGCTTTGAACAGCCCATGCAGCTGGCCTCCAAAGCTAAAGTTTGTATCTGAGAAAGTTTTGTCCTCTTTGATTTACGACAAGAGTTGAAACTGAACTCTTTGTACAGAGATATGGAAATGGAAGGGGAAAGAGCAAGGGATCATTTTTTTTTCCATTCAGTATTGATTTTCACAACAACTAGACCAAAAACTCTTACAAGCATTTCTCGAATCATGACTGAACAGATCCTGTGCATTGGTACTTCAGCTGCCTTATGTCTCTTTAGGGGCTTGTGGGTAGAATTCCATGGGTTCATGAAGCAGATGTTTAATGATATTTCTGCTGTTGTTTTCACAGAACTCACAAAGAACATGGCAGGAATGTCCTTGGAAATGAGTAGGTCAAGAATGAGCTCATTCTTTAAAACAAAAAATCTTTTAAAACTCTACTTAGGGGTTATCTAGAGTTTGGGGGTTTTTTGGTTGAGTGGGGTTTTTTTGTTTGTTTGTTTTTGTTTTTTCATTTGGATTTATTTTTTTTTACTTACAGATCTGCTCCTGTTCCATAGATTGAGTATTTGACTTCTCCCCAAAGCCCTGAATCTGGATCTGTAGCCTTAAGAAAAGAAAATAAGAGTAGTAAATAATTACTACACTGCAAAAATTGGTTCATTTTTCTTTTAACAACAGGCCATGTAAAAACCTAAATGCTTTTCCCTTTTTTTGCCATCACTTTTTTAGTGGAAAATCACATAGACAAATGTGCACCCAGAAAACTGCAAAATATAACGCAAGGAAATGTCACTAGCTGTCCAGGGCTAAGCAGCTGCCTGTCCCCTGGCCAGAGGCTCTAGCATGGAGAAAGCCACTAGATGGCTCCATCTATCGACATTTAACACATCCTTCCTTTTAATAGAGACGAGGCTAGTCTCAGTGACAGGAGCACACTGTCTGCTCTCTAGCTTCTTAATTATCAGTTAAATATTAATGTATATTCCCTAGAAAAATTATTTACTTTTTAAAGAATATTTTTTAAGCCTCTGCTTGTTTAATTTATTCAACTTAAAATAATGCATAACAACTGTTTCAATCTATACACAATAGTTCAGCTTTGATTATATTTTAATCACTCTTGTGGCTGTGTGACTTTTAGTAATGCAGACACTATACCAGATGATATCTTTGTTCTGGACTCTTGCTGGCTTCCTTTCTTAGCTCAGGATTAGGAAAGCTATTGATTTGGTAGCAGCAATTTCCACAAGCTCCTGCTACTTTTATAGCTCTGAGGAGGTGTTATACCATACCATTGTATTTGGGCATCAAAATTTGTGGTGGCAGTGGTTGATTCATTCGCCTTCCTGTTTAAATATTTGAAAACTGGAACAATTTCTTTGATTCCTGTGTGGTTAAAATAATCCACTTGCAGCCCTGCTGATAGGCACCTTTTAGTTCTTCGATGTGAGCTTGTCAGATTCTCAGCCCAGAGTTTTGAATGCAGTCTACTTTAGGACTGCCTAAGTTTTCCTAAAACATCTGCACTCCTGGGACTTCTGGCAGAATTCCCATCCTCAGTACTTGGAGTATCTCAGTTTGTCAAGTACATTTGTGAATCTGGGTCAAGTACTGAGCTGACAGCACATGACAGTAAATTTTATGTTGGCTCCTCAACAACACTGTCCTGTGCACCTTGACACAGAATGGCTAGTTTTGTTGCTTTTGCAAACTTCTTTTAAAGTTCTTTTTTTGGGTGTGCATGTGTGTGTGTCTGTTTTCTACAGCTTTTCTATTAGTTTCCTTTAATAACCTTTTACTGTATTCTTTATGTTCCACTTCTTCTTTCATTCTTCCATCCTTAAAATTTGCCTTCAGCTCTTTATTTTTCTGATTATTTAATTTTCTCTCTTACTTACAGCCAGCCTGTTCTGGAGATCTCTGGCAACCTGCCTGCATCATCCTTACCCATGAGGTGTCTGCAAGGTGACTTGCATCACCCACCAAGCCCCACATGGCCAGGAGCTCTCTTGCTTTGTGACATGAGATATGCTTCCAGCTCTAGCAGCTGCATTAAAAAGATACAGCTCACACCTACACCTGGAAATGCTTCTCCTGCACATAGGGCCCATGTAATACTCTGACCTTCTTTCTATGAAAATGTGAGATACTGGAAAAATCTACAAGCATATTTTCCCCACTGTGATTAGATACTTACCTAGGGATCTCTCTTTCCCAGCTCTAAACATTTTAATGTTCTATTCTTGCATTCATTAACTGTTTGACTATGCATTTAGCAGTCAGATTCCTCCCAGGAGGAGGAGACTAATACCTATTAAGCAGCCATCTTGTTTGCTTTTTCCTTATGCTTAAGCAAGTAAATCCAGTAAATCCAATTCCACTTAGTCATAACTGAATCTTCCTGCTGGACACTGATCTGACTGGGCTTAGTACTCACAGACCAAGTCAGCTGCCTTAAAAGCAGATGGCTTTTAGTTAAGAAACAGAGTATATCTGTTGTTCTGAAAAATGTTTTGTTCATACTGGAAAGGAACTGGAGTTCAGTCCAGAAGCTGAATGGTGTGTTTGCTTCTGTCCACTATTTTGAAGGTACTTGAACTGTGTCCACAGACACCTAGAAAAGAGAGCATTTCTTAAGAGATCAGTGAAACTTACTGTAACAGAGACAACATTTGAGCCCCCCGGGGAGTTCTCAGGGATCCTGGCAATGTAGTAGTCAGAGGAGAACTTTGGGACATTGTCATTGGTATCCAGCAAGTGTATCACTACGTCAGCTGTTGAGCTGAATTTCTCTGGTGTGTTTACTTCTATTGCAAGTAGCTAAGAAGAGAAAAACAGAGAATTACTACAAAGTTGCTATTATTACTTCTTAAAGGAGCTTCCTTCCACTACCCATGGCACATTGGTGCATTTTAGCCTGGTTGGACCAGACAGCTCAAAACCAGTGAGGTATTGATCTAGGTCAGTGTGCAGCCTAGGTTTGTTTGTGCATGCTTGCACAGTGCAATCCAGCTGTGGAAAGAGGACTTCAAACCTGTCTATATGTATTGGACTTCACATGACAGATGTGATTGGTCATAACTGACCAAGACAACTTGAAAAGCCCTAACAGAAGCAAGCAAACACCCATCCTTTGGCAGCTCCTAGAACTTAGGGAAACATAAGCACTGAATAATTTTGAAAAATCATGTAAATTGAATCATGTTCCTTTGCGGAGGAAGCACACATTCTTCATCAAAGAGTTGAGAGAACTGGTGCCCTGGGATGTTTGGAAGCAGCAGTACCCTCACCCCAAACACAAGACAGTCAGGGATCAGGCATGTACAGCAGA
This sequence comes from Bucco capensis, assembly GCA_013396975.1. Classification (NCBI taxonomy): domain Eukaryota; kingdom Metazoa; phylum Chordata; class Aves; order Piciformes; family Bucconidae; genus Bucco; species Bucco capensis. The sequence goes on from VWZO01021181.1 coordinate 589,014, forward strand.
ATGCCATTTCACAAAGTTTGTGAGATCTTCCACAGCCAGGCTTCTTGGGACTCTACTGTTGCTGCCAGGTGCTGATTGAGACTTTATCAGACACCCACCGGGACTTTTGAATTGCCTCACTGTCTCTGAGGAGGAACAGAGAGTGCTGGCATAACACACTCTCATAACTGCTCATCTGAAAATGCAGGCAACCACATACAGGAAGAGCAGGGATGGGGAGAAGCCAGCAGCAGGGATGTTCTGGCTGTCTGTCATCAGAGCTTAACACTAGAGCATGCCTATCTCAGTCCTCAGCCAAGAGATAGTACTGCTTGGGTTAGCAAGTTGGTTTCTCACCTTGCCCCTTAATGCACAGCTAACTGATGCAGGGAAGAGCAGCCACCACAGAGAAGGAAGAGAATAACCCAAGTGTCTGGTGCGTGGCAGTTCTCAGCAGGCAGCAGGGAGCAATCAGATCCTTGCTTGGGATCAGACTCAAGCAAGTATCTGGTGAGTCACCTCCAAAGCCTCAGAAAAAGCACTTTTCCACAGGACTTCAGCTACTTGGCACCAAATATTTTCTCTCTTGTTCTTAGTCTAACACAAAGTAGTAGCAGTGTTTCTACTGTGTCTCTGTTTGCTCCTGTGTAGATTAGGGGAATGTCAGTAGGAAGCCTGAGCTAGTAGAGCAGCAAGCCTATTGCTCAGGCAGTGTGTGACTGACAAGAAAGAGCAGTTTCAGGAGCAGGTACTGAGGCACACTTCACAGCCTCTGGGTCAGGCATCTGGTCCCTGATGGGTGTCTGCAACACACAGGATCAGCAGCAGGACATCAGTCTTTGGCTCCATAGGAGCTGAACCCAAATGACCAACACAATAAACAATGGTCAGCCATTTGGTTTTCTATGTGGGAAGACACGTGGTTAACACAAAGCAGGAAGGCACTGCTGACTGGCTGTGGGGCACATGCTGTGTTCAAGTCCCTGCTCTGCTCAATTCAGAGACGTTTGTATCACCTCGAGGTGAAAGGGTTTGGGGAAGCTGAGGAGCAGTTTAAGTAGACAGGAGAAGGGCTATCTTGGTATCATCTCCTGGAGCTGTTCCTACTGGGTGAACATTTTAATGGTTGGGAATAAATAGTGAAAGGGTTCTTGAAGATATTAATCTTGAAGGATTGCTTGTAATTACTATAGGACACATCTGTTCTAAAAGGGGAGTTTGGTCAGTGTCTCTGTTCTAACCTCTGTGTTTGGGAGTCTCAGATAATGTTACAGCAAAACCAATTTTTGAAGGGACAGTCACACATATATCAGTAAAAACCTGCTCATGAGCGATCTCAGTTCCTAAAGAAGCACAGAGATAAAATCTTATTGCTTATCATGCTTGTGGAGCTATAACTAAATTATAACATCTACAGTGAAATAAGCTTTGCTGCTGGAATCTCAGCACCCCTGATGAGAGCTTAGTATTTTTACTCTGTTTTCTACATTCATTTCTTTCCCCCACTCCTTTTAGCAGCCATAGTCCAGCTATGTCAACATGCTGACTACATGTTCCTTCAGGCAGGGATTTTTGTCAGCTTGCTTGCTGGCAGTATCTTATGCAGGTTTGTACTGTTTGTTTTATGCAGAGAGAGAAAAAAAAGTGGTATAAAACTATTACTTCACAGGACTACATATCAACAATTAATAAAGGTACCAGAACAGCAAACTGAGATATAATCTGAAAAGTGGCAGGTAAATTTTTACAATAGGGTTTGATTTTGGCCACTGAATATAATTGCAGCCTCATCTAGTCCTAGTCTGTGGGAGACATGAGCATCTGTAGAATATGAGGGGAAGGTCCAGGCTCCTGTCAAGGTGGGAGGTACTCTAAGCCAAAGGAGGTAAAAGCAGGAGTTTTGACCACCCCACCAAAGCAAGTCAGCCCATGACAAGGTGGGACAGCACTAAATGGCCCCTGTGGCAGAGGCCAGGCTGGAAGGCTACACATTATCACAGCTGCAACAGCTGGGAAACATCAACACTTGGACAGCTGAAAATGAAGGAGTCCCTCACTATCAACTACTTTTAACAGCCAGTCCTAAATGAAAGAAAGATTTTCTACAGTAACCTTTACTTCAGGTAATTTCTGAGTGCATCTCCCAGTGAAATTAGCTTTAATTTGTCTCTGGCATTTTACTGTTCAGTAACAAACCAGAGGAAAGGGATCATTGTTTGCAGATAAAAACCCACTGAAAACAACTCAAAGCTGTTGTGGCATAAATGTTAAATAGAAAGAAGAAAATATTTCACTCAAAATTCTAACCAGAATGACTACACTGGCAACTAAACTTGCGTAGGAAGAAATTTGAACTTTTCAGGGAAATGAAGGTGGCAATGTGATCTTTACAAAGTATTTGCTGCCATATATTACTACTATATCATCCAGCTGCACCTTCTTCATTGTGAATCTAAACAAAGGCTCCACATGTGGTCTTTCTCCATTAGAAACAGCTTCATCCAAAAAAACCCACAAAACAATAACTTCCTAAGCTAAAATATAAGTATATCCTTTCCCTGGTAATTAATTCTTTTGGTGTTCATGGCAATTATATTGAAATCACTTTGATTTCTATTAGTATTCATGAGGAGGCCATGTGTAACTTCTTTACTGGTCTTTTGGTAGTTTAACCTGAATAAATGTGCTGTCATTATAATTAGCTGGAGTAGCACTTTATAGCCCTTTCAGACTCTTCCATTTTAATACAGTAAAGACACCTCATATTTTTGTAGCATCTATATATAACTTATGAGGCTCAAAATGACTAAGGGACTTTACAAGAGGAGACATAAAGCATACTGCAGAAAAACTTGCTAAAGACACAAAGCAAACCATGTAGCAAGAGTGAGAATAAAATTCAGAAAGCTGGCTTCTGGACTGTGGAAAAAAATGTCACTGTACAAAATCAAAACTAGCATATGTTAATACCTAGCTAGATACTTTGTGACAAAAAAAAACCAAACCCAAACAATGTCTTTGGTTTGGTTTGGGGTTTTTTGGTTGTTGTTAATGATTACAGGGATTGTCAGAACTGAACCACATATACTCATATTCAGAGGCAGCTGACACAAAACCAAACTACTAAATTATCTTGTTGATGAGTCAATGAATCCATCAGGGATGGTGATAATGCAGAGCTCCAGATTTTGGATGAAAGCTGGTTCTTGTGTGGCTGGCTTAGAGCAAGAGTGAGACAGCCTTAGGTTATTCTGCAAAAGGCCATATAGATAGATACACTTTGACAAAGGCAGTGAGCAATTTTGGAAAATTATCTTCCAGTCAGCTGGGGTCTTCAGCCTGCCAACATTCAAAAGCATGATCATGGACAAAATTACTTAGGACTAAGCAGGTAAATTTCTGGCTCCAGAGAAATTAGGATTTCATTCTGTGAATTTGTCATTGTAAGAGCAGAAAGAACACCCTTAGGGTTCAGTCTAGAATGACTCAGAGCCACCAATATGTGCAGTTTCCACAGAGAGATAATACTCAATATTTTTCACTGACTGGACTAAATTAGTCCACAGATGCATCCACTAAATCTTCAGAAGCTAGTGAACCAGAGGCAGAAATGAGTTTCCCTTACATGGAATATAATGTCACTGACAATGCATCAGACTGTTCTAGGTGGATTAAAAAGCTAAATCCCATCAGATACATAAGCCACCACACATATGTCATATACATAGGCAGAAAGGACTCAGAAAGTAAAAGTACCTTGAAGGTTAACACCTTGAATTTTTCATAGTCAATAGCAGCAGAATTTTCCACTATTATTGTAACCTGAGCCTCATTGAGGACAGTCTGAGGAACCACTCGGAAGATGCCACCAGGTCCCACAAGACGGAGGGTGAATTTAGCATTGGCTCCCTGTGAATAAAAGCAAACACGGCATTGTTTTCAGTGAAGGATGCATTTCTTACAGCCTAGATTGGCTCTGCTTCTTCACACTGTAAAAAATTAGAATGAGTCTTACTGCTTAGAGCCCTCTGCTCTCCATCCCCTGGGCAAGAGACTGCTAAGAAGCTTAGTTATATAATCCCTCCAGCCCTGGTCACAAGATGGACACAGCTTTTCTTAAAATGGATTGACAAGCTTGGTTATTCTTTTAGTCATAATGGAAAAACCCTGCAGCAGAACTGGCCAAGAGAGGGACTTCTGTGGCAAGCAGTCTCAGGCTTCATGCCACACACTGTGAGCTAGTGCAGGTCACAGAGATGACGCCATGTGCACATTGGCAGGCATGTCCTGCCTCCTCCTGGTTTCTGCCAAGACAGACAACTGAATTGCCTGAGACAGGACAATAGAATCATAGAATTATAGAACGGTTTGGGTTGGAANCAATAGACCCCTCTAAAATCCAGCCTCTGTCCTAAAAGCTCACAGCCTGAGATGATGATGTAGAGTCACAAAGATATGAAATTTCCAAACAGAAACAGTGGTACTCCACTGTTTGCACTATCTGGATTAAGCTATCCCAGAGTTACAGCCACTAAATCTTTTGGAAGTTGACAAATATGGGAGATGGGGAGAGGAACTCCACTTGTTTAGAATAAAACCTGACACATTTGATAGCTCCAGGTGAAGTGAGAAGCCAAATCCTGTAATATAGATAAACCTTCTAGCCAGAGAGGACATGGGAAGCAGCAATGCCTAAAAATACCACCACTCATGTGTGAGTTGAGAAGACTGAACCAGAGACAGTTAGCCAGACCAATTCCTTTAAACCAAACTGGAGCATGGAAGAGAAAAGATAAAATGAGGCTTCTCATATTTCTGCCTTACAGGCCAGGTGGGAAATCTGCTAGAAAAGCTCTTAGGGGAGGCTCTGGGATTCTGGGGTTCTGCAGGAGGAATTAACTGTGAGCAAGGATGAAGGTTGTGAGGGTTCAGGAAGACAAGAAGTACCACCAAGACCAACTTGCCCCAGACCAGCCATCAAAACTGACCCTATAAAGAAAACTCAATAGGTCATTGTTGTAGGGGACTCCCTGCTGAGGGGAGCAGAGGGCCCAATATGCCATCCTGACTCACTTCACTGTCTCCCTGGGGCACAGGTTAGGGATGTAACAGACAAACTTCCCATCCTAGTAAAGCCCTCTGAGTGTTACCCCTTGTTAGTTTTTCAGGTGGGTA
>VWZO01021184.1:16929-32373 GCA_013396975.1 Bucco capensis
GGGTTACCGATACGGGTGCGCTGTGTGATTAGGGCCATCCACTTACTCCAGGTTGCATCGGTGGCATGATGCATAGTAGGAACCTTGCCTTTGAACATCCACCCCAGAACTGGTAGTCAGGGTGCAAGGAGAAGCTGTACCTCTGTGCCAATCACCTCTGATGCAGATTGGACCCCTTCGTAGGCTGCCAGGATCTCTTTCACAGTTGGAGTATAATTTGCCTCTGATCCCCTATAGGCTCGACTCCAAAATCCAAGTGGCCAGCCTCTAGTTTCCCTGGCTACCTTTTGCCAGAGACTCCAAGAAGGTCCTTTCTCTCTAGCAGGGGTGTATAGCACATTCTTTACGTCTGGCCCTGTTCTAACTCCAAGTGAAAGCAAACTGGGGTCTGCATTCCAGTACTATGGGAATGGAGAAGAACGCATTAGCAATGTCAATCGTGGCATACCATTTGGCTGCCTTTGATTCCAGTTCATACTGAAGCTCTAGCATGTCTGGCACAGCGGCACTCAACATTGGCGTGACTTCATTTAGGCCACGATAGTCCACTGTCAACCTCCATTCTTCTTCTTTTTTTCTTTTGTTATGGAAAACCAAATCTTTAAGAGAAATCAGTATTCCAATGGAGAAATCTTCAGTTTTACAGGAAAAGCATTTTGCCCTCTGTTAAACTCTGTGATAAAAATTTCTGCTCACTTCTGTTTTCTGTATCAATTCATGACCAGATGGTCAACCTGCAGCGATGGTGACATGGGGAGGATCATGAACACCTAACCAACTACCTTGCATGGTCTAGGAGGAGTGGATATCTCTCACATGTGCCTGGCAGCCCACCCAGCCTGGCTTTGTCAATCAAATGTCATCTGTCACTTCATTCTTGAAAAGAAATGCAAAGATGGGTCTCCAGCTCATCATCAGATCCTACTCCTGCTTCTGCAAAACTACTGGCAGCTCCCAAAGCAGCACACTAACTCACTATATAACAAAACACTGTCTGGCTTAGGATCACACAAGTGCTTAATGACTTTTAAAGCCATTTTATCAGTCCTTTTGCAGGTTAGCCTGTGGATATGAATCCTTTAGATAAATTTATTTCTAATAGATTGTTTCACTGACTGAAAAATTCAGTAAAGTATTACAGATGACAGAAGTGACACAAGAAACCAAGTAGATTTTTGACAACCAGGAATCTAATTCTCATTGGTGTTACAAGTTTATTTCCCACTAGGCATCAACTTTTAATTCTATGGTCCTGTTTCTCATTGTGTGCATGGAGGAACAGTTCCTGCTTCAGGTTGCAGGTGACAAAAGATGTTATCATTTCCAGAATAGTAATTATTTTAACAACAAAACCTGTAGCTTACTGTAATAGTGCGCTTGGTTTTCAGAGCCCTGGCACTTCAAACATATCTTTAAATACACTCACTAATTACCTTTCAAAATAAATGTATGGCTAGGCTTCGCGAACGAAGATCCGGGGAGGGCTCCATCCAGGCTCCTCATCAGTGTCTTTTACAAGTGCGCTGATAAAAAGAGGATAGCGGATACCACCCTCGAGCCTGCGCAATGGATTTTTTTTTAGGTGAGACACAGCATGTGCAGAGCTGGACCCACCCTTTGGTCCTAAGCTTCATCTGCCAGGGCCTAGCAAGCTTGGATGCTGGCAGCAAAGTCCTTAGGACATAGGTTTTATTAGAGTGTCCTTCTCTTAGATGGAAGGCCTTACAGGGCTAAACGAGCTCCATCTGCCCGGGTTTGGAATTAGAGTTGTCCTTCTCCTAGGATGACTGCCAGAAGGCTCATGAGCTCATCCTACCCATACAAGGATTATAGGAACATGGGTATCACTGCCCACACTTTACTGTGGGCAATGAGTTTAATGCTCCCTCTGCTGTCGGCACAGTTATCGCACCAGGGGCCACAGAAGACCCCAAGTGATTTTCAGACTGTGCCTGTTCAAAATAAATATTTATAGTGCTTTCACCCTCTAAAACTTCACATTTTTGGTACTTCCCCTTTTTATCTTTGATGCAACTAAGGGCTTTCAAGTTCTCTTACACTTACACAAATCCAAAGAGATACAACCCATGACTAGTACATGATCTTGTACAAAATAGCATTATACCTTCATGCAAGTTCATGCTCTATATCTTTTTGTGTAATATTTGTATAATTAATTGAATACTAAAGCCTGAAGCAGTACACTAACTGCAAGGCTAATTTTTCTGATCAGGAATTCTTTTTTTGAGGAGTGTTTTTTTTCTTTTTCAGTTTTGCAATAGTGGCTTATTTTCTGGTAAAAGCTTTGACAGTTCAGTATTTCCAGAAAAATTATATTTTCTGTAAAAAGTAAGTGGCTGGTTTTAACTACTAAATCTACTTAGAGATGATGAAGAGCACTAAAACCTAATGAGCTTCCTTGTCCCTGAGCCAATGGAAAAGCCAGAAATAGAATGAAGAAACTTTCATGCAAATACCAGCCTATCACATACCAGAATGAAAAGTGGTCAGAATGATTGGCGTTGCAAACCAGTGCTTATGGCCTGTTCACACACAATGGTATCTCTGACCAAGCAGAAAAAATCTGTGTTATCTAAGATCCTACTGCACGGCAACAGCTGGCAATTGTTGTTACCAGCACCTACCACACAGGAGTGATAGTGGTAGCATAAATTTAAAAATAGGAATTTGTTTTGTTACTGCCTAAACTTTAAATGTAAAAAATATTGTTGGTAAAAATGTTCATTTGCAATAGCTAAAGTTCAAAACTGCTTTTAATCTATAAATCACATTATAGATTTTGACAATTTGCATGTCATGTTCTCATATAATAGGGAGCAAGGCTCAGATATTAATCATGAATCTCTTTAAGCCATGAGAAAACACAAGGTAAAGATGGCAAATATTTCAGGGTGACTAAATTACAAGACATTTTGTCATTACCAAGCTGCAGACTGTGACTCGCACTATAGAAACATTTCTATGAGCCTGTATAAATATTCATTTTTTATTTTTTGTTAGTGCCAAGGGCTAGATTTTGATCTGGTGTAAAACTGAAGTAGCAACATCAGATTTAGCCATCCCAGATGGTGTAGCTAAGGATAGTCCCACATATTCTATTCACTGTATGGGGAATACAAACTTTACTTGACCCGGAGCTAAAAGGTTCTCCACAGCAGTGAGAACATGATCTAAAAAGGTGTTTCAAGCTTTATTTCTGGGTCTCCTAAGCTTTAATATCTTATACAGAGGGAAACTAATGACACATAAATGCTCATTTTAAAAGTATTTCTCTGTCTTTTCAACCTGTACCTGCATCCATACATTCTCTGGAATCTAAAATCAGATTCAGTGAGAGTGGTTATGTGAAAATAGCAACACTGGAGCTCTGCCAAAAAAATTTCCTATATGTTTAATCTTTCTGTCATATGAACAAACAAACCCCATTTTGTCCGGAAAAGCCAAAAACTTCTCATGAGCATGGACTATCATCTTCTGTTTCATGCACCATTACATCAAGGACATTTAATTGTCTGTGTACATGTGGACTACAACGTACTTATCTTTATAATTAAGGTAGAAAAAGATCCATTTAAATTTCAGATTGTTGATTTTCAGCACTATTTTCAATGAAAATAATTCCTTCTACTCATGAAGTGGAAATATTCACTCTGAAATTTTTAAAGTAATCCTCAATGCAGCCTTTCAGATTCCTGTAACTTTATATATCTGCATTTAAAATAGTTATTATGGACTTAAAAGTTGACACCTCATCTCTGATGGGGCTACTGGCATCCTAGTGCCTACATGAATGAAAGGATATTGAAGAAGCTTTTATAGCTCTACTCCGAGATTCTCTTTTGCAGTTCTGTACAAATGAGCACAAACCCAAGGACAGAAAGTCAAGGAGTTTATTTAAATGGTATTCAGATCACCCCATTGCTTCTCTATATATAACTGTAAGTCTCTAAGGAATCAGGAAGAAGGCAGCAGAAAAGTCATTTCTGATTTCCTTTGTCCGTCTGTGTGTAATGTTTGGCCAAAGGACATGTGTGGAGACCAGGGTAAGAAACAAGATCAGTCCTAAAACAGAGTGGAGGCCTTTGCCTGGGAGCCAGTTCACCAAAGCTACTCTAGGCTTCACTGTCATTAACCCTGCTCCCCAAGGAGAGGTCCAGGGACTGGGGCACAGTTCAGCATCACTAAGCAATCAGCAAAATCAGGAAATTTATGAGGCAGAGATGCGCCTACACAAAACGCCGCAGTAGGGGGCTCAAAGCACCAGCACACCAATACAGCTCTGCTGCTCCCATTTGGGACTTGGCCAGGTGAAAGAGGTCTAAAGGATATTACTCTTTCAGTCCACTTACCTAAACTATTTAATCAAAGTGATTTTAGTCATCTGAGGGGACGAGACTTCAAGTCCAAGTCACTTAGATACCTGCAGGAAACTAACGGCTCTGCAAAACTAATGAATAGCCTAAACTAGGGCTTTATCTACTGGATGTTGTTTCTTTTAACATAAAATAAATAAATATTAATTTGACTAGGGGTTAAAACTCTGGGTTTTAATTTTCTTTGTGAATCTCCTAGCCAGGAAGCTCCACGCTGCTTCCCTCTCCCCAATGAATCTTTAATTATTCTGCAGAAAATAGAAGAGCTTCATTACATTTCTTGTTCTTATTACAAAAATAAATTCATTAACATGGAGAAAAGGAAAGGGATTTCTTTTTCTCAAAGGGAAAAAGTTAAGTGAATGGAATATAAAATACAACAGATATTAATTTTAAACAAGACTGTTTATACCAATTTTAAGCTAACGCCTTTCTATTCATTTCAGCAGAATACCTCTGAGTTCAGACTTCTTGGAGTGTGACCAGAATTGGTATTTAATGAGACAGGATCAAAATCTGTACTTAACTTTGAGGCCAAGTGAGAGGCTTTTATCTTAGGTACTTTGGGAGTCCATGTCCACCAGAATTTTACAACTTTAAGCATTTTCTTTGTCACTCTGTCCTGACAGTGACATGAAATGTCAGGACAACACAACAGTGGCCTGAGAGAACAAAGTGAGGACAACATAGATTATTCATTATTAAAATAATATGAATACGATAAGACTATTTATTTGTTAGACCTTGGAGAACAAATAGACATACCCTAGTAAAGAGCGTTGTAAAATTCTTCTATCTTTATCTTTCTTGCATGAAGTTGCACTACTACATGCTCACCACTGCAAACTTTCGGATGATCAACAAAAACTTCAAAATGAAACATGTTCCCACAGGTCCTATTTAAAACAGGTACTTAAATGTGTTACAGTTTACATGTGTCTTTGTGGTCTTAAAAAAAAGCCCATAACAGGGATGTCTGTGACTGTCTCCAAGCTAAGAGAAATAGGCAAGTAAATGTGTTTCACAGAGGAGTAACTCATTTTTTTCCATTCTAAAAAAATAACACAACTGAGTATTCTCATGTAGTTAAAATCATCTTGGTGATGAATAATTGCTGTGGATAATAAACAATTATCATGATGATAAATAATTACCTTGTTTTGTATTACATTTTTCACTTTGAACCTCCTATGTATGCATATGTTCACACAAATGTCTGCTATAGAATTTTATATCAAGGTCTCCATCCTCTAAAAGGCTTTGAACCTCCTGGGTCATGTTCAGTGATTCTACAGAGCAGTCTCAGCTCGCATAAACTCAAATTTCAAATTACTTGGATCTGATTTAGCTTTGTAAGATCACAGCCACTCTCCTTTTTTTCTCCTGATGAGCTACCATTTTCACCAATGAGAATTCTTTAAAACCACGTGGTTGAATAAAGTTAAAAAGAATAACTTTGAATAAAAGGCAGAATACAGGAATATAAAAGAAGCTGGTGATTTATCTAGGTCGTACTATTACTCAAATCTCCTGCCTCTGCAGGCTTGCCGTATATATCTTCTCTCACTATTAACACTCAATGCAGCTAAGAGTGTTAAGAGGTATATGAGAACCTGATGAGTTTGGGAGCCCAACTCCCTTAAAGCTTAAATTCGGAAATGTGCATACATGTCCACTGTTAAAAAAACTGCTATGTTTTCACTCTGGGCTACATTTTTTTTTACTCTCTTCTAGTTCTGTGTATGCACAAGCTGAACTTCCTTATAAAAACAAGATATTGCAACTTTAATAAAGCTGTAGATATTGGTATTTGCAAATAGCTGGATTCATATGATTTAATTGTCCTTGAATTCAGACAGTACAATTTGGTACAGAATCAAAAAGAAATGCTCAGTGACAGTGTTTATGGTTCATTGTTCATCTTGGGAAGCCAGCAGGAAAACTCCTGTCACTGGAACACTTATTTTATGGACACACACAGTTACTGAAAGGGATCCATTGCTGGCACTTATGAAGAGATGTTTAAAATAATTCTAGCAAAACATCACCTGCAAACAAAAAGTATGGAAGAAAAATCAAATTATTTAACAAAATAAGGAAAAGAAAAAGTCACACAGATATCTTCTATAGACTTAAAATTCAGGACGGTAAGTAGAATATTGCTGAATATACCAGTAAAGCAGTATTTGATGATGTTTTCTTCCACAGAGATAAAAGCTATTACACTGATAACTAAAAACAGAAAAATGACACAGAACATGGCTTTATGATCCAGAAATGATTCTGTGAGAAATGTTTCAGAGCCATTTTCTTTTGAATTGTGCCACTGCATATGTCCAATACAGCTGGGATTCTTGCTGTTCGCAGCTACAACCTGTACATTAGTGAATGGAAAGGATAGAGTCTAAAGCTATGAGTGACTTCCAAATGAGGCACTCAGCAGCAAGAGTATCAAGTGTCTGAGCACCGATGAAAAGCAGAAGGCCTACGGTGATTAGTGTCTCTGGCAGAAATCAAGCAATATGTTTAAGAACAAGTTGGGAAGATGCCTCTTAGGATATACAATGGACCCAGTGAGGGCAGAGTATGGACTCTCAGGCTCTTACATCTCTGATTTTCTAATGAACTATAAAATACTGAGTAAAAAAAGAGGTAGAATATTTCAGTAGGAGTAAGGTGAGGTACATGCAGCTTACTTTTAGAACAGCAATCAAAAAGAGAACAGAACTATGAGAAAAAGCCTTCCTAAAACTATTATGCTGACTGGTGATTCCTAAAAAGGTAATAATTTACTATTTTAAACTCTTAATGCTACACTGCATCACTACATCCAGGAAACAGAATCTTTTGTATTTTCAAGGAATTACCTCACACCAAACAAATCAGTTTCTCAGCTAAGTTTGCATTTTGTGAGAAAATGAAGGTACTGCTTAATTTTTTTTTTAGCCTCTGTTCAAGGATCCAGCCAGTGCTCACCACTGAAAAAAAGTAAAATTAAGTAAAATTTAAAACAAGCAAACAAAAAAACCCAGAAAAACAGCTACAAATTTAAAATGTAATGTCAAGCAAATCAGGGACTCCACTGCAATTGGTTTGCTAAAAGATACTGCAAGATGTTTCAGCTGAAAAGCTGAAAGAACTTCACAATGTGTGTTCATTTTGCTCGTCCTTAAAAGTTCACTCCAACTGAGAAAACATACTGTAAAAAGTTTAACAGAAATGCTCAATGTATTCGTGAGAAGTCTATGGACTTCCCTTGCTGCTCCACCAGGGGTGATAAGCTCAGAGCTGAGGACAAGGACAAGGCAGTAAGTGAGTAATGCAGGTATGCTACTAGTCATGAGGATCCTAACAACAGTTTGGGAGCAGCAGGGCCCTGGGTTGGGAGCTGGCACATCTACACACCACAGCTCAGACTGGGGCGGGGGATTCTGGGCTATTGGTTCCCTCAGTAGAGCACTGAGTTTCCTGGCTAAAGCCCTGACACTCTGACGTAGTGATACACAAAAAGGCAAAGGATAACAAAAAATACAAGCAAAGCAAACACTCCACTTTGATGTCTTCTTCTTAAAAAGAGGAAAAGATCTTCTAGAAATATCACAAAGACAGTTGTGCAGCGTATTTATTATGGTCAGAAAAATTAATTTGTATGATCACTTGAAAGACAATAATATTTTACAAGGTTTGAAAAAGGCAGATTCAATTTTTTAAAGTTTGTTTTCTTTTCTGAGTGCTTCAGAACTTTCAGTTCCCAGAGCAATGGAGAACTGAGCACATATAAAATCTCAGGAATGAAAGAAAATATGTTATTTTACATTTCCATTCAACTGCAGGCCTACTCAGAGGAGATCTGAGCAACCTTTGGATTTTTCAGCACTTGCATGAATTGAAATCTTCAAACTTTGGAGTTTGCTCATTTATCAAACTGAGGTCTAATTTATGCTTAACACTCATATAAAATGTGAATACCTCAGAGGACTTGTAGAAGGTGAAAAGGAGCTGAATGTAGTTATAAAAACATTTTTCTTCAAACATGTCCCTGATAGAGTTTATTGGGTTCATCAATGGGCTTTACAATGAACTGTTGGCATGAACACAATAACATGCTCTTTCAGTATACAAAGGGCTAAAGGCAGAAATATATACCTAGTTTCCTTTTAAATAACCGATCCTACACCACCAGCAAAGACCCAGAGTGCAGAGCTACATGTAGTGTATTTAGATAACAGCAGATCAGCCAAATTCTCCACCACTCATGCAATTGCACTCAGAAAGATGAAAATGGGAGATTTTTAGAATTTCAGACTTTCTTAGATAGCTGTTAAAAAGTGCTGGACTGTTAGTGCACAATAATAAATCACACCAAGCATGTATGGCAGGATAAAAAAACTAGGGAAATTGTACAACAAAGCAATAAGAAGACTGTTAAAAAGAACATTGTTTTTGAGGACCTCCTCCAGATGATAAAAAATAAAGATATATAAAGATACAAGAGCCTATTTTTCAGTCTTGTTTAAAGCCTGTGACATCCTCCTGGATTTTCCTTCAGGCCTCTTCCTTCTGCTGCCTGTGGTAGGATTTTTGCTCTTGGTCTATTTTCTGTCTTCATGGCGGCTTAAACCAATTTTATACTACTTATAGTTTCCCACATCAACATATGAATAGATATTGCTAATTCCTTTTATAACTGTAAAGAAACATCTAAATATAGCCTAATTGAAATCAAATTCTCAAAGATACTGTTGATTAAATATTGACCCAAAGATTTTTATATTAAGCAGTCATTCACACTTACTTAAATCAATGGCATACATCATATTCCCATTATTGCACCAGAAATTTGGGTGCTACAGGACATCCAGGCATAAGGAAGAAGAACTTTGGACATCATCAAAAGTGATGCATGGTTGATAAAATCAAGAGTTTCATATTTTATAAGCATTTCTACTGGAAGGACAAGCATGTGTGATTTCCCATATGGATTTGTATTCAACAGGGCCTGAGGATGGATAAATGTGTGCCTTGCATGCATGGAGAAGATTGAGGGGGATGGTTCATCTCCACATTCTGCTCCAAATGCCAAAATATCTTGCTGTGGCTTTCTGCCAGAGCAGTAATTTCCACATTTAACAAGAAACAGAGGGAGGAGACTGAATGGCTTTCAGCACTCTTAAAAGAAGGGAAGAGAGGAAAAACTCAGGGTATGCCCCTTTGAGCCTGGAGCAAAAACCATCCTGAAAAAGAGCAGTGTGATGTGATCTGAGCTATAAAAATTTTTGTACAAATAAGCTGATAGGAAAAAAATTATTTGGGGCAAAAGAAAAGTGTCACATGCATTCTCTTACAAAATTCAAATTTCCCTTTGAGGGAAGGAAACTTGTTTCATACTACGAATATATTGGTAGCAAACCAAGTCCATTTTTCTGGGGAAAAGAACAGGAAAAATGCAGAATCTAATTTTTGCTGTAAAGGATGAGACATGGTAGGAAGGATATTGTCCAGGTAGCTAGAAACTGCCAAAATTCTTTGTTAGAATATACAGGAAAGAAATAAATGGAATTTTCAACTGCTAAAATACTTCAGTTTCTAATTAGTCCCTTTCAAAGCCATTCCTGAATCAGCTAGCTGAGAGCCCTACAAGAATCAAGAGCATACAAGGTTCATTTGATCTCATGGGTAACTCCCACTTGGATTAAAGATGCATTTTTTTGGTCCTGTATCTCCTGGCAAGGCTGTACGCTTTCCTGCCTTGTGGCTGTTCCATATTTATTCCACATTTTGCTCACAGTTGACTCCAGACTTCCAGCACTCTCACACCACTGAAGAGTGTTCAGTGTAAAACTGTATGTACTTTTTTATTACAGTTCTCTCTCCAAATATTTAGTCAGAGGTCCAGGACCTCCACTTTCCTCCTTTCCCATTTGCCTCAGGACTGACTGCAACCTGCCACCAGAAGAAGTGGAAATGATGGGTTGTGACAGCTCCAGAGCTAGAAGTGTCCAGGCAAATTATTCTCCACCCACATGCTGATGCCTGCACAGGCAGAGGAGAACACGAGGATGAACACAAGCTGCAGATCTCTGCCACTGCTAATGCCTGATATCTTCTGCTGTCTCTCAAATTGTAATTAAAATCCAAAAGTCTTTTTAGAAATAAAACTACTTTTCATGTACACATTGATAAATGTTACCACACTGTTCTGAATTTTTAAAAAGACCAAAACCCTCACTTATTGTTAGTACGTGGCAGCTCTGACCATGACTTTGTCAAGTTTTACATGATAGAGATCTGCAATTTTATAATGTTGTGTTGGATAAAAACCTTATGATTACCAATCCAACTGGAATGAAGTGCCACCACATCAAAAGATTTTATTGAAATATTTATAAAAGAAATCATCCAGACCATCTACCAACCTAAGCTATGAAATGCAGAAAGCTATATATAGATGAATTCTTAATTCAGAAGAAACAAAACTTCATGTAGTATAGTCTATAAAATGTCAGGAGCAAAATACATCAGACGGTGTTAGTAACAGGCAAGTCTAAGACCTGTAACAAATTGAGGCAACTCATTATAAGGTTTTTCCCAGTCCACAGCTCACCATGGGTCAACATCATGGGAACTGCCACAGATGGAATAGATGGCAACACATACAGATCAGTATGAACCCTCCCTTACAGCTCAGCCAGATTGCTTTGAGTGAGATTTCCATTCCTAAGTAAGATAAGGTTTTCCTTGTCCATGTTCCACCACATAGGACCACAGCTGCCTCTCCCCAGCCTTTGATCTTATTATAAGATGCACCCTGCCACCAGCCATGCTGCAATTACTGTAAGTGAAGCTGTCTGCCTCATTTGACTTCAGAAGGAGCAGAGACGACAGAGTCTCCAAATTACAAAAGATACTTATATCTTTAGGCAGCCACTTTATCAGGTGAGAATAATGTTCTGTGCTGTCCAGGAAGATCAGTGCCTCATTCACTCAGGATCCTGTGTGGTCCTGCTTCATTGTCAATCAATCTACCTTTGGGACTCACCACCTCCTTCATGAACATGTTTTTGAAGTTTATTTCAAGAATACTGCAAACATAAATGCACCATCAATGTCTTTGGTATCCTAAATGCTGTGAGAACAGCAAAGCCTGAAAGCCAGCTCTTATTTTCAATGCAGTGTGATAGTCAAGTTACTAACTATAGCAGGTTTTATAACATGCTTCCTCCATCACTACCTTGACAGCTGATCTTCCAGGGTTCTACACTAATGTTGAGCAGTCTGGCAACAAACCTAAAAACTTGTTACCATGAGTTCTACAAATTCCCTTATTTACATTCTGGAACCCTCAGATACCAGCGAGGTCTCCCACCTGGCCCTGGATGGACTGATTGCTCATGTGAATGCTACAGAACAATTACTGGTAACCCCACTCCTACAAAATGCAATCTGTGTGTTTTTCCTCCACCAGCTATTCTCTTGTGCATATGCCTAAATGGACATATATTTCACCATCCACATATTTCCTCCCTTTTCATCTTTTACAATTTATACAAGCAAAATGATTGTCCACAGCTTCTATGAATAGAATCGCTTGGTCACTCAGCAAGAGCACGCATTATTTTCTTGCTATGATGAATGCACAGAGATGAGCAGAAGCCTGAGACACTTTGCTATGATCAGATCTGCTCTTGGGGCAGAAAGCTCATCTTTGCACAGAGGTAGGAAGGGTAGGAGTACTCCTTGGTTCTCAGTCAGCATGGATGTAGACTGCGAGGTACCTTCTTCCTGAAGGCACTGGAGTTAGAGAAGAGACACTTTCACAGCTGAAATCACATGGTGCTCTGGCTGACAGATGCTTTCTGTCTGAACTTCTCTCTGGAGATTTATAAATCACTGGAGATGCCTAAGTGAAGTGAACGAGCAAACGTCAATTCAGTAAGTCTTGTATTTTTGCTCTTAAATGTTTAATCACAAACAATGTCAAGAAAGTTCTTGAGCCAGAGATAGATCCATTGGTAGCTAGGATGAAAGACAGAGAAAAAGCAAGACTGATCAATAGCTCTTTCAGTTGCTTCACAGTTTCTAAAAATAATATTTTCTGCTCCTTGGTAGGTATTGTGAAAGAAAGGATGAAAAACAAAATTCATTGATTTTATAATGTGCTTGGTTTTCCAAAATCCTTCCCATACTAAGTTCCTGCACGCAGTTAGTCATGAAACAACACAAGATGCTCTTTGCTTTAGATAATGGCAAGGAGGTTCTCCCAGGTAATTAATCCTGAATATCACTCTGAAAGGCTCTGTGCATGTGGAGGCAGCACAGGAGTAACACAAATGCACAAAATCAGGTTACCTTAAGATAGATTGGCAGTAGTTTCCAGTACAAGCTACAAGTCTCAGTTAAGATACAACACTGATTACAGCTATTACTCATGTATTAATCTACTTAGATAATGACATCACTGATCCTAAATGTGTCATGTGCAAAACTAACAATTTTGGGTGAGTCTATTGGAAAAACTTCAGCAAATTTCCTTATGAGAACAGACAAATTTTTTAATTAAGCAGAAATATTTACTTGGGGTGTCAGAAAATCTTCAGGTAGATATATGGAAAAAATTGAGAAGAAAGCCCAAAATAGAGTTCAAGCTTAGTTGAGAAAGAGATGAATTAAATATTTCATTCATAATTTTTTCTTCAGTATTTGCGTCATTGGGAGCATGGGAGACAATATTTCTGGGTAGGTCTAAACAGATTCTTATGTACAGTTCAAAACACTAAATAAAACAGTCAGTAACATTCCTCATTTCATTCTACCTGTTCAATTACTCTGGTGAAATAAGTATTCAAATGGATGACATTTACTTCCCACATCTCCAAAAGAGAGCTCTAGTTATGGAATACCTCCCAGCAACAAGTGAGTATCTGCTGTACACCAAATAAACAGGCACTGTGTTTCTTTCAGAAATTCCTGCACATAAAACTGGAAATTTTTTTATAATAAAACTTCTACAAAGTAATTTCTCAGAGTTTTAACATGGGAGGAAAAACACCACAGTACAGTAAAAAGATAGTATCAGAAAACTAATTTGGTCACAATAGGTGTTCAAAAAGTGTTTGAAATCTTTCACTTCACAGCACTTCAGCAGTTTGTTAAAAAGAGAGATAGCCTCTATTTCTGGAAGAAAAACCTATTTTGGCATGACAGCTTGTTATAGGGTATGTAAATGGCTGGAGGTATCCATCTTTTCCCCCCCTTCACCCCCCTGACTGTTAAAAAGTTTGT
Source organism: Bucco capensis (assembly GCA_013396975.1). NCBI lineage: Eukaryota > Metazoa > Chordata > Aves > Piciformes > Bucconidae > Bucco > Bucco capensis. The sequence goes on from VWZO01021184.1 coordinate 30,606, forward strand.
TTCTAAACCCTTGGTGGGGGTACCCCTTTTCACTGGCCAAGCCATGCGGGTAGAAAAGGAGCTGAGCCGGTTGCGGCAGGTCGCCACGGTAACCTGCATACCTGCCTGGGCGGTGCCTGCCCGGCGTGGAGCTGCACAGAGGCACGTGGGCTGCAGTGGCACGCAGTGGCAGACCCTGGAGCAGTGAACAGTGATGGCCTGCTCCCGTGAGCCCAAGAGCAGCTGCAAGTGATGGTAGAAGAAGTGGCCACGTAGCTGCGATGTAGCCAGGGTGTGGAAGGCAGAAGCGAGGATGGCATGCCAGGAGGGAGGGACTTTCTGGGAAGGACTGCTGGGAGCCCCTGGTCCTTCTGGGAAGAAGGAGAGACAATGAGAGGGAGAAAGCATGCTCTCCTCCACCTTGTGACAGCGCACTCAGGTAGCCAGACCATCCCTTCATCTCTCATCTATTCCTCCACCCACCATCATCATCCACCACCCGAGTTTCCTTCACCCATCATCTCATCTGCCACCTCACCTTAATCGGACTACACCTGAGCAGGTTTTACTGCAAGTGGGGGTCGGCCCGTGGTGTGAGGGGGGAACCGTGAGGGTTTGTATCACCCTGTATTTTCATCATTATATATATTTCTCTCTGTAAAAAGTTATTCTTTATAACTCACTCCCAGTGAGCAGCGGTTTCTTTCCTTTTTGGGGAAGGGGGAGGTTCTTAAAGGGGCTTTTTCCCAAATTTGTCCTTTCAAACAAGGACACAGCCCCATCATTTAAAGTTTTTCATCCTTGTGCTGCTGAAACACTTGATTTACTTAAGGGAGAATGATGATCTATGCAATTTCTTCTGTAAATGAGGAATTTAATTATGGTTAGAGACATATCTGTTGGGATTCATGTTTTCAAAAATGACTCAAAATCTAATGTCACAGAATCAATAAGGCTGGAAAAGACTTCTAAGGTCTTTAAGTCCAATCTTTAACCTAACACTGACAAGTCCACCACTAAACCTTGCCACTGAGAGCCACATCTGTATGGTTTTTGAACACTTCCAGAGATAGTGACTCCACCACTTCCCTGGGCAATCTGATTCAATGCATAACCACTCTCTTTTTTTCCTAAATATCCAATCTAAGTCTCCCCTGGAGCAATTAAAAGCCATTTCCTTTCATACAATTGCTCATTATATGGAAGAACAGAACACCACCCACCCTACTACAATCTCCTTTCAGGTAGTTGCAAAGAGAGATAAGGTCTCAGCGTTCTCTTCTCCAGACTAAACAACTCCAGTTGCATCAGCTGCTCCTTATAAGATTTTTTCTCTGGATCCTTCACCAACTTCACTGCTTTTCTCCCTTCTGAGAGGAACAGAGGGGCCAATATGTCGGCCAGAACCTCATCATAGGGAAGTTTGCTGTCTCCCTGGAGCCAGGGTTAGGGATGTTACTAGGAAACTCCCCAGCCTGGTGCAATCATAGGACTACTATCCACTACGGATCTTCCATGTGGGAGGAGAGGAAGTAACAACCAGTAGTCCTAGAGCAATAAAAAGAGACTTCAGGGCCTTGGAACAAGTGGTGAAAGATTCTGGGGCACAAGTTATTTTTTCATCTATTCTTCCGGTCATAGGCAATGATGTAAGCAGGAACAACCATAAACAGTCCATCAACACATAGCTCCGTGGCTGGTGTCATCACCACAGATTTGGGTTCTTCAACAATGGTTTGGCCTACACAGCACCAGGATTATTGACACCAAACAGAAGACATCTTTCTCA
>VWZO01021186.1:517-31304 GCA_013396975.1 Bucco capensis
CACAACAAACCCAGGCAACGCTACAGGCTTGGGGATGAGTGGCTGGAAAGCTGCCCAGCAGAGAAGGACCTCGGGGTGCTGATGGACAGCTGAATATGAGCCAGCAGTGTGCCCAGGTGGCCAAGAAGGCCAACTGGATCCTGGCTTGGATCAGGAATAGTGTGGTGAGCAGGAGAAGGGAGGTTATGGTGCCCTTGTACTCGGCACTTGTGAGGCCTCATCTGGAGTACTGTGTTCAATTCTGGGCCCCTCATTATAGGACAGACATTGAGATGCTGGAGCATGTCCAGAGGAGAGCTACCAAGCTTGTGAGGGGTTTAGAGGACAAGCCATGTGAGCAGAGCCTGAGGGAGCTGGGCATGTTTAGTTTAGAGAAGAGGAGGCTGAGGGGGGGACCTCATTTCCCTCTACAACTACCTGAAAGGAGGTTGTAGAGAGGTGGGATTGGCCTCTTCTCCTTAGTAAATAATGACAGAACTGGAGGAAATGGTCTGAAGTTGCTGCAGCAGGGGTTAGATTGGATATTAGGAAGAAATTCTTTACAGAAAGAGTGGTGAGGCACTGGAACAGCCTTCCCAGGGAGGTGGTTGAGTCTCCATCCCTGCAGGTGTTTAAGAAATGTGTAGATGTGGTGCTCCAGGACACATGCTGTAGTGAGGGCAGGGGTTGTGTGGTTTGGGGTTTTTTGTTGTTGTTGTTTTGGGGTTTTTTTTGTTTGTTTTTTTTTGGTTGGACTCAGTGATCTGAGAGGTCATTTCCAGCAGTGCAGCTGAATGAAGCACTTAAGCTAAATCCTCCAGGACAGGGCTTTGTACAGGAGTTGCTGGGTAGTTCTGTGTGGTAGGCCTTCCCTGCCTAGACATGTGTGACAGAAGCAGGCTAACAGATGCTATGCTTAAATAAAGTATCCCTAAACAGTTGTCATAACTGTACAGTCAGCCCTCAAATTCCCCTTCTCCTCCAGAGAGATCAATCAGCCATCAGTTTCCTGAGCAGCAGGGCTGCCCCTTGAGCATGGGTCTGGCTTTGTGTCCACTCCAGTCATGCTGTTTACCACCCAAGGAAAAGGCCAGCTCTGGATGTAAAACAGGCATAGCACAAAATTCCCATGCTTCATGAAGACAAGTCCCCCAGGGAATGTAATCAATAGAATGTCTAAGGTAGAGCATCCATCCTTGGCTACTCTGGGTTATACCTGATTAAAGGCTGATCTTAAAGTGGTGGTAGCTAGTTGTCCTCCCTGCCAAAGTGGCCCAGTGACCCACAGCAGAGAGCCATGGGCCGAATTCCTGGCTAGGAGCCACACCATTTGCAGACAAGTTTCTGCTTCCAAGACACGACTTCCCCATGAGATCATCCACTTGATCTTCATGCACCTTTACAGCACTTAAAACTAAGAGAAGGTACAGAGCAGCCAGGTCCCACATGAGAGGTGAGACAACTGTGTCAATTCCAGGTAGCCATGCCTGTCCCCAGGCTCAGCCCGTAGAGGGTCAGTGCCTGCAGTGCTGTCTGCAGTGCTGGGATAAGCCTCAGTTGAACCACAAAAACTATTGTCTGCATCATTTCTTTCATCCCATCTTTCTACAGCAGTTGTTTTTTTTCAAAAGCATGCAGCATTTTCTTTTTATACCTTGGAGAAGCAGAGCTTTTGCTTCCCTTTTGATCAGTCTAGGCCTGTAAACCATTCTTCTGTACTATTTCTTGCTAGGGCTTCAGAAGTACGTGTCCTTCACAACTTCAGGAGAGGGAGTGGACGAACAGTTCCGGCTTCTTAACATGGGCGTACGTATGTTGAGTCAGTTGAGACAGCTGCTTTGGTGCCTGCTAATACCAGTGCACTTTTTCATCTCTAGATAAGAAATCATGCTTGCACTTACCTCAGGTGATCTGTCACAGATGTTCTTCTCTAGTACAGATGCTTTGAGAGAAAGGAGACTCACAGCTACTTCTTCAACAGCTGCCATCTTGAAACACCTCTCCTCACTTGTTGACATCCCCCTCTAATCATCTGTGGCTCTTCACAGCTGCATTTTGGTGGTTTTCCTAAAGCTGACCCAATTTCCCTGATATGATGTTCCCAACAGCAACAGAGATGTCTACTGCAGGTAATATTTGATATGCAGAGATGTACATATCCAGCCTCTTTTCCCTAGAACATACTCCAGACGAGCTGTCCCTGTGGTACAGGGATATCAAAGAAGAGGGGTGGGATGTACAAGACAGAGCCTAATAAAAGGGTGTACTTTGGTAGCAACAGCTGGGAACGTATTGGCTGTTCTCAGCAGTGTGAGATTAGGCAGCCCATGTAGAGTCTGAATTTCTAGCAAGGTGAGATACCTGATAAAGAAAGAGGGTGGGGATACCATTTATTTCCACTCCTTTCTCCTTATTAAACAGTCATTCCTTTGAAACACCTCTGATTTGCAGGAACTCCTCCAACACTCACTGTTTAATTTCCACTACAGGGCCTAAAGGCTCCTACAAGTGACTTGCTGTCCAGACATGTTTCCTTCCTGACAGTTACTCTGTTCCTGTTTTGTGGTGGCAACCTTCTAGCTAAGCTTGCCTTTTTTTAAATAGCTAAAAGAAAAACAGAGTCTGTAGAAATTGTAAGCTCAGCAAAAGAGTGTTGGAGGTTTTACTGGTTGAGTTTGGTGTTTGAGATACAGGCACTTCCCGTGAAACAGGAACCATATCCTCTTTCTGCCACTCACACTGGGGCTGGCTACTGAAGTCATTCTGAAGCCAACTAAAATTGAAGTTTTGTTTCCAACAGTGACCAGTGTACCTGCAGCACACTGGCCTTGCAGTCAGTCATCCTTGCATTGTACAGCCTGATGTTGTACAGCCATTCTCAGAGACACAGCTCCCTCAGGTGGTGCCTTTAACAGCTGTAAAGCCTCCAGGAAAGTAGAAATGAAATAAAACAATGAAGCCAGCTTAAACCTATACCTACATATACTCCCTTCTCAGACAAGAGTCACCATCATGACACTGCCCCCAGGAATATGAACAGAAGCATCACAGTACATCCCAAGACTGACCTTGCACTCCCAGGTTTGCCATCTACCTACTGCTCAGGGCAGTGAGAGCCACCAAGGGACATGACACGCCATCAGTGTGAGAGGGGAGGTCAGGAGTAAGAGCAGAGCAGGGCAAGCTCCCAGCCCCTCAGCCACTGCAACAAGGCAGGGGAGCTTAGAGAGCTTCTACCAAGCAGCACCTGCCCATGAATCTTTCAGCAAACACAGGGGGCTCTGAGGCAGCCAGCCAAATGGGGAAGAGACTGAAGCAGGCTTTGAGAAGAGCCCATCACAGAAGCAAGTGAGTTGCACATGTTTTATGGAACAAAAGCTGGAAACTAGGGAACGCTTATACAGAAAATTACTGGCAAAGAAGCATCCCTTTATTTCATTCCCATTCTTTATGGGAAAGCTTGCCTTGCCTTCAACAGAGGAGGAGGGGTTTGTCTGACTCCATCTGCTAACAGCAATGGTCTCAGACTGTCCCAGTAGGCATTACATTTCAGTGTGAGGCACTTCAAAGTCTAATGGTGCTGATGACCAGCCTTGTCTCTTTCATTCATGTTCAGCCAGGGAGCGCTAAGCACAGAAATGCAGTTTTGGGATGCCTGAGGTCAGTTTAGTTTCAGAGCTGCCCATGCCACATACATCTCTACTTGTACCCTCCTGCATTTGCACCGCACTCACCTACCCCACACCACCCAGAAGGATGGGAAATGAAAGCAGGTATTTGTGTGGGAGGCTGGGCAGCAACACAAAATGCTTGCCTGCTGTTGTTAGCAGGCAGAGAAAGAGCGTTGGAAGTGCAACCAGTGAGCACTACTGTGCAGACACCATCTCTATTGTGGGGTTATCTCTTCCTGTTATCTCAAAAACTACATTTCAGAGGCACCAAAGGCAGAAACTGTCTAACTATATGACCCAAAACAAAGGCAAGCAATGCACAGGCACCATATTCTGCTGACAGACAGGTGGGCAGAACCAAACATCACCTTAGTCCTTTGTCTGCCCTAGCCTTTGCCTTTTCCTTCCCTCTGCATATACTTTGATCAAACCAGCAACTTACACCAGCAACTCACGTGTAAGGGAGGGGGAGCAGGGCCTGCCAGCATTGCTGTCTCTGGGCAGACAGGGCTCACCACATGCCCAGCGAGACTTGGAAAAGGAGAATCTGCATCAGCTGTGCACCTCCCATGGCAGAAGACAGCAAAGAGATGCACCCTTCTTCAATGCTTTCAGAATCGGGGACCGTTTGTGATGGCACTAGCAAAGGCTGACCACAGCAAAGCAACCTGCAGCAAGGCTTCCTTGAGCCAGGCATGACAAAGAGGAACTGTGCTCCAAAGCCACAGAGGTGCCTTGGAAGACCCCTTTTCTCCCTCTCGGTGGGCGTGCTGCCCTTAGGCTGGCTTCACCAGAGGTGAACTGCTGAGGTGGCATTCAAAGAGGAAAAATAAACCTCCCACAGGGGATGTTTTATAGGAAAGGAAATCTGGACTAGAAAGTAATACTGTAGCAGTGCTGCCTGGAGAAGTGTCACAAGAGGTGAGAACAAGGCAGCTGGTCCTGGGATTAAAAAAAGGAAGGGGAAGCAGGAGGTCCAGCAAGGCATGCAACAAATAGTCCCTGCCCCAAAAAGTAAATTGCAGTTCAGATGAGAGCTCTGCATGGAAAGAGAAGCCTTATGTCAGGACTGTGAGTGTGAGAAAGTTACAGGACAAATCCTGCTTCCTGGTCATCCAGCTCATCAAGTATCCATTTCTGTGCCTGTCCAATTCCTCTCCCTCAGAAGGTGAAAACCATGCCAGCCTGCTTGCTGTGTGAACAGCACCTGCAAGGAGCATTGGTGAGGCACCTTGCCTATCTAGCTGAATTCTACTCTTGCCTGTTGCTCACAGCATATCCCATGGAGGACTACAGTTTGAAAGCCAAGCTCATCATTTCTTAAGCATTTTGTAATTCACAGAATCACAGAATAACCTGAGTTGGAAGGGACCTACAATGATCCAAACCCTATTTAGGCACAGGACAACGCCAAAGTCACACTGTGTGTCTAAGAGCATTGTCCAAATGCTTCTTAAACCCCATGAGAGTTGGTGCCGTGACTGTTCCAATGCTACACCACTCTCTGAGTAAAAAAATCTCTTGCTGATATCCAACCTGAACTTCCCCTGGCACAGCTTCAACATGGCTGAGGAGATGATGCCCTCTCTGTCCAGAGGGAGAAGGGAGCTGATGAGCAACACAATCCCAGCTGGGGTTTATCTCCACATCGGCCTGAAGATTTTTTTGCAGAATAAGGGTGAAATTGGTGTCTTTTCCGCATAGCACCATTTTGGCAAACATCCTAAAACAGACATTTGAACTAGCCATGGTTTTCTACTTGACCTTTTAAAGGCTCAGAGTTTTATTTTAGGAATGAAATTATCTATCTGGCTTCAGCACTGCCTGCGCCAGAAGCAAGAAAGCCTCCCTCTGGGCTGGCTAATACCTAGCTGAGATATAAGCCTTTTCTATTTTATTAAAAAGGCTGAGTTTGGGCAGCAAGTGCTGCTGATGTCACACAGATTAAGACTGTGATGGTCTATCTATATTTTCTATTCAACCAACCATTGCTCTTTTGGGTGCCTACGCAGCCTGCACAACTGGTGAGAGCTGCAGGACCACAGCATGACTAGAGACATCTGCTGCACTTTCCTCTCCTTTCTTCAGCTCTGGTTCTGCAGAACATCATCAAGCAAAACTGATCCCTGCTAACACTTGGACTGCATAAATTGCATCTCTCCAACTGAGGAGGACTAGGCAGCATCCTTACATAGTACTGTGGGAATGTTTAAGAATGTTTTGAATAAGTTTCTTGAAAGAGTTTGTGAAGGTCAGAGATTGTTTTATGGAAAGAGGAATGTTTAGCTTATTGGACAGGATTGTTTTGATTAGGGATTTTAAGAAGAAAGAGTGTTTTGGAGCTTGGATGTCCTGGGAATGGAATTTTATGAAGGCTGAAAAAACAGAGAGGAATGTGTTTTTCTGAATATGTTTAATTCGACTGGCCTTGCAGGTGTGTGCGGATATTTTTCCTGTGCTTTTCCTATCTGAGGAAAATTGTATAAGGTTTTCATTTTAGTTCAATAAAGGCCTTTTTCTTTTTCAACCATATTGCACTGATCCATGTTGTTTTTATCACCCCATCCTTACATAGCGCAACTCAGCACATCAGCCCTCTCAAGTCATCCCCCTTAAGAACAATGGGGAAAATCTCTTCATCTGTTGTGACAAGCATGGTGGATGTGTCTATGAAAGAAGAACCAAGAAAGGCTGCAGCAAGTAACACCAGAGCTGAGCACTTCCTGTTATTTCTTAGGTCTTACTGTCAGTTCATTTTCCTGAACTGAAACATCCTCTCCAGCACAAAACCCCAAGACTGGAAAGCTCCATGGCACCCATTCAGAAAAATTGCTGGCTTTTCAAGGAGGCACCAATGAGAACTTGGGACTGTATAGGTATTCCCCATTGCAGTGGATCAGGAGCAAACATGAGTCATCACAGAAATAATGGTGAATATAAAAAAATTGTCAGTCAAGAGTAAGTATTGCTCTGATGAGACTCCTGTTGTGGGGAGGTACTCTCTGCTCATAATATTTTCTTGTCCGCCTGACAGAGGACTGTTTTGGTGCAAATCCACACAACAGGGCTAAGTTCAGCTTTTTTTACATGGCTTTGAGCATCTTAGCATGTAAGGGAGAAACATTTAGCTGAAAAGAGTCTATAAGCCAGGGGAGACTTCAGTGAGTTGTCTGAAGCTGAGAGTGCTTCTTTCAGCCCATAATTACAGTAGTCAGGTGGAGGGCAGTATTGAAACACTCACCTCCACACTTCCTCATTCCCACTGTTGTGGCCTCTAGTCTGGCGCTCTACTCAGGGTGCCCACTGGCAGTCCTACTTCCCAGGAAGGGGATCCAAGAGCACCTTTCGGGTGTGCTCAGCCCTTACATGCCTTAAGCTGAGAACAGAGGTTTTCACGGCTCACAGGGTGGTCTCAATCCCAGTCTTGAGGGCAAGTTTGGACCTAGTTTGTGACCATCAGCAGAAAATCTTCTTACCTCACATTCCTATCATGGCTGTGATTTGGCTTCGTTCTGCAGTTCCTTGACAGAGAAAAAGCACATATTTGCTGGGCCAGAGTCACCCTGGCACCACCTCATGCACCCAGTTGTACTCCTCTGCAAGGAGCTGTGGTAAGGGTCACCCAACCAACACCAGCCCCAGACAAAGGAAGGCCCAAGGCAGTAGCTGGTGGGAAGCCTAGGAGTGCCTCTCAAAGGCATGACAAAAGCTCACCAAGCCTCTGCCCTGGAGAAGGAGCTTTCTCCAAAGCATTCCTGCAGCTCTGTTAAGCCCAGAGCTAAGTCCAGAGCACAGAGAGCACTAATCAGTGGCAAGGGGGTCCTAGAAGTCCACCCTCCTCCCCAGCTCTCAGTAACCCTCAGTCTCTCCTGGTAAGGACCAGTGCTCCCATAACCATAGAGGAGTCCCACCTTGGCTGCTGCTTTGGAGAAGGCACTGATAAAGCTCCAACCACACAGGGCAGGCAGAACATGCTGCCACAGCAGGCAGGCAGGCACAGCCACTGTGCTCATCCACACCAACCTGAGCCCACCAGCTGTCACCACTCAGGTGGCAGCTGGTACCTCCCAGGAACCAGTGTGAAATCTCATGCATCACATTTCCGTGGCTCAGGAACTTCAATGTTTTTCTTGCCTCCTTTGTATCAGAGTGACATCCAGATACTGAAGTACCAGCACAGGTGTGTACCAACACCCCTCTTTATTCATTCACTACAGGGATAGCATATGTCACAAAACAAACAATGAAATGTTTACCAAATGCAACTTGAAATAGCAAAAGCCCTAAAACAAACTGCAGAAAGCTAAAGCAGGAGCAATAACACTACTAAGGCTGTGTCCACCATCAGAGTTCAAGCAAAGTGACTGAGCTCTGGATGAAACAGAGACCTCCTTCTCCCTGACAAGTGACTTCAATGCCTTTCAACCAGAAGATAAAAAGAGTCACATTTTTGAGGAGAAACAAGAGGTGGCTGGTTCATATCCCCTGGCATGTGTATGATAGCCAAGCCTGAAAGGGGTACTACACATTCTTCTGCCTAATGTAACAACATACTAGCTGGATGTCTCATGCTCTGTGGCTCTCGTCGTTCTGTCTTCCTCCACTTGAACTGCCTTTTACACCAAATGGGCCAATGTACACATTCAGACACTGCTCTAAAAAGGCCTGTCCTCTCTTGGCTCCTCAGCTGTCCAGTAAACATTGTTATGAACATCTCCGAGGACCTGAGAAGCGAGCAGTGTTTGTCCAGCACATGGATGGTGATGTAGGTGCAATTATTGCAGTCCAATCTCTCCCTTTGGGAGAGAGATCTCTCTGAAGTTCTCTGTCATGACCTGGTTATACATGAGGTGCTTACCAGCAAAATCAAGGGACGCGGTCCCTCATCATCATCAGACCCTACAATGCAAGGCCATGACAACTCAGATAATGCTACTAGTAATCAGACCATTTGGCAGTTTGTAACACTTGTTTCATGGGCCAATGGATACCAGACTTCTTCTGTGATCATTAAAAAAAATGAAAATTATCTGGGTAGCCAAAAAGCCCTATGGTGACAATAATGTTTTATTTTATTTGCCAGCAAGGAGTCACAGAAAACAGCTAAAACAGTCCTTGGAGAGGCTGTGTAGCATGTTCCCCTGGCCCTCAGCAGGATGAGTATGCCTCACAGATGGTTGCCTCATCTGCCCATTGAAACCCCCAGTGCTGGAGATCCTCCCTCAGATATCTATTCTAGTGCTTCGTTTGATTAAAAAAAAAAATCCAGACTTTAGTCTCTCTTCCTTGCTGCAATTTAAGCCTATGGTTTCTTGTTCTAAATACAGAGAAAGTTAAAAGTTTACTCCTTTCCCACTTGTATTTTTCTTACACAGATGCTTCAAGGCCCTCGCGTTTCTTTTCAATGTGTTGTTCTCTGCCTTTGATCACACCAATTCTTTCAACTTCAGACATCTATTGAATTACATACAACTATTTTTTAATCCAGGAGGTCATGCATTTGGTGATGACACCAGAGGGCTGTCCTAATGTATTGCAGGAGAAAGGAAAGATACATGACAAACCCCTGCAAGATCTTTAGGCTCATGTTGTCTCACTAGAGATTTAGCTGCTTTTTTATATAATCCATGCAAAAAGGCACAAAGACATCAAGGTATGTTAAAAACAAGTGAACTACAGAAAGACATAGGTTTCAAGGCTGAGTGCTCCATATCCTAACATTGGGACACTTGAAAAAAAATGACTATAAGGATGAATGCCCATCACCTTGAATCTCCTCTACTGGGTCTTTTCATCTCCATTGGATGCGCTTCCTAATTTTCTGCGATGAAGGCTGCTGGTTCACAGCTGAGTGTTATGCAAAGCTGGGTAGGAGGGGGTTCCCGAATGTTAGAAACTTTCTTTTCCCGGGGAATTGTGGTGCAGAGAAACCATCATCCCTCCCAGGGCAGATGTTCAAGGTCTTTCTCTCAGGTGGCTGGGAGTCCGCTGCTGAGTGCGAGGCCTGGGCCGCGGGGGCAGTGCTTGCAGCTGCACCTGGGACGGTGGCAGTGGCCGCTGCTGCACACGCAGCTGCTTTGAGGGGGGATTGCATGGTGGCTGAGGGAGCTTCCGCACCACCATTTCACTGTCCACCTTGAGAGACTGTGACCTTTGCTCCTCATCTGCAATGACAGAAGGACCCAGCAATCAAGCACACACCCAAGTCTAACCAGAAGTTGCCAGGGAAGTTGCTCAGCCCAAGCAAGAAAAAGCCAAATTCTTGCCTGGAAAACCACTATCATTCTCGGGTGTTCCTGCTGCTCCATTCAAACAACTAAAATCTCTGCCTGCACACCCTGGTCAAACTTGAAAGTTTTTTGGCTGCCTGGCTGAGGTCAAGGTCTATAAAGGTGTTTGGGACAGGTCTGCCCTTTCTATGTTGGGGGAACTGACTTTGCTGGGGAGGCCCCAGTGGGCCCCAGTGGGCACCCCAAGCCTGAGCTGCTCTGCCCTCTTTTGGAAACAGGGTACTTGAAGGGAAAGTGAAAAGTAACCCCAGGAAGCAGCATCAAAGCATTCTGCCCTGCCACTATCCATATTGCAATTTCCAGGCATCTGGAAGCCTGAAGTCTATTCTGACAGCATCTATTTCCCCACATGTAGAATAATTAAATGTATGCCTGCTGACTTTTGATCACTTATCATTTCTGAAATGTTGGTTAGCTTAGCTTTGGAATTGAGATATTTACTTCTTGGGACACTGAAATGGCCCTAAGCACCCACCAAACTTTTTTGAAGAGGTTAGTCACCTTCTTATACTAATTCTCATTTTCCCAGACTTCTCTTTTTCTTAATTCTTGCTGTATCCAGATCCAAGAATTGCAGATATTCTATTACTGCACAGTTGAGGGAGCAAAGTATCCCACTCAAAGAAGAACAGCCATAATGTAAAACAACATTCAGATGACTATGCTTATATCAGTGTTGCACTCACAAGCTATGGCAAGCCTTCTGAGATGACATCCCATGGCTGCACTGTGGTGAGCTCACCCAGTGAATGGAGAAAATGCTTCCTTATTCTTCACGGCCATAACTTCAGGGGAAGCAGGAGGGCCATGGCAAGTCACCCATGCACAAGTGGTGAGGTTGTGCTCCCCTCAGCCATGGGACTGGTCATGCTCACCCTTCTTCTCAGCCAGACCACTGGCACCCTTGAGGCATCAGCTGAGATTTCCTCTTTGACAAAGACCATTGCGGTGTACAGAGCAGTTTTTACTCACATTTTGTAGCTCAAGAATTGACTCACACAGAGACTAGTTGTTATTTGAGACCACACAGGAAGCCTGACACAGCGTGTGGGGGCAGGACTCGGAAATAAACCTTTAAATGAGTCCTGCCAGGGCAACCTCCTGCCTGGTTTAACTTCTCCTTCCAAGTGGACCAGATAGCCCTTCTTGAGTGGCAGGTCAGTAGCCTCTGTCTACCCAAACTAGCTGCAATGCCCAGGATGTAAATCAAGGCAACCTCTTTGTCAGACTCTGTCTCACTCTCAGAGAAAACTCTGGCAGAGTATTTCCTATGGCCTTAAAGAGGCATGAATTTTGGGCAACAGATGAAAAGCCTGTCCACTCCAAAAAAACTCAGCTCTTGTGCTCTGAATTGTACCTCCAGTGTTGATAGGCCTCCAAGGGCACTGTTCTATAAAGAGGACAAGTTCTGTGAGATGTAGAGCCCTTCTTGCCCCTTCTCACTAAGCTGCAATATTTCCAAATATGACTAATGATTTCAAGGACCCTAATTTTACATTATATAAATTTAATGAAAAAAATCTGCTGAAAGGATATCCAGTTGTGTATTTTAGCCCCATGGATGCTCATGACCACTAGCCTTGTCCAAGATTTAGAGGAGCAACTCTTTCCCCATGAATAAACCAAAGGGCTTCAAAACAAGAAGTCGTTTGTTCAAAGCCTATATCAGAAACAGAGACCAACAATGCCAGCTGATTTGCTGAGGTTCACCATGTGCAAAACCCAGGTTATTCCTCATACCAAGGCAGAGAGCGTACTCCTGCCCACAGGGGTGCTGTCAGAGGGAAGCTCTAAGATTTTAGGTGGCTGGATAACAACATAAGGCACCTTAAATACTTACCACCATCTTCAAACTTTTCTGCTTTCTTCTTCCTGATACAATACATAAGCAAAATCACGAAGACGACAAAGAAGATTGCACCTCCTGCTATGCTTAAGATGAGATAAAGGTCCAACTTGCCTAGTCAAGGGAATGAAAGAAGATGTTAGAAGAAATAACTTGCATGATGTCTACCTAGAGTTCTGTATTTTCTTCCATTGACTGTAAAGGCAGTCCCAGTAAGAGAGCCTACCCTTTTCATTTTCTCTGTACACAGAAGAAAGTTGCTAGTCCTCTTTGTGGAGATTTTGATTGCTCCCTGATGGATTCAGGTTCTGCAGAAAACTGAAACCAGAGCACTCATGTGTGCCAACTTATCTTATTTAAATTACCACAAACAGCCTGTTCCTGCTAGCAACAGACCCTTTTAAGGACAATAAGCACCCAGCAGTGCTCAGCATCTAAGAAAGCAAACTTTTTAAGTGCTTCCCATGGAGCTGGAAACACTGAGAGTATTTCATAGTACTTTGGTACTTCCTCTTCAATTTTTGGCTGTATGCAAATTAAAAAATTTGTGAAAAGGAAAAGGGCATAGCCAAATATTCCACAATCCCAAAATGGCAGTTGACTCTGCCCAGTGAGCAAAAATTTATGAGTTGTCCTTATTTTTGAAAAATAAGGTCTGCTGCATGTTGGCCTTCCCTGGCCACCTCCTGCTTGGTCTGTCCTCCTGGCATTCAGTGTTCACGCTCAAGCACAGGCACCATGATGCTGAATCCAGCAGAAGTGCACCTTTCTTGGTTTCTTGGGGGACAAAGCTCCAAAGAGGATGAAACCACTGGTACCACCCTTAAGCTTCACTGGCCAAGTACATGGAAGGTAAAGAGTGATGACACCGAACCCAAGATGTATACAGTATAAAGGCCACTATCAACCTGGGCTGCCCCAGTAGAAAAGCAAAAAGGCAATTACCCTCAGTGATGTGGTGGTTCTCACCTGTTTTAACCATCAGTGTTACACTGAGGTGTATATTGCCCTTCCTGTGTATGTTTCTCTCACTGACTGTAAGGTGAGTCCAGGCAGATTCACACATAGGTACACTTATATGAGAAGATAGCTGGGCTGAAGCCCATTTGAAACATACCTTGCTTGCTAAAGGTAAAAATTCAAGGTGACAGGCTTCAAATCAGGACCAGATGTTCATGCAGGGCAGCAGAGTTGGAAGGAGGCCACTTGAAAGCTGAGGGATTTTTAGTTTACTATAGAACTGACAGAGTCCTGCCACCACACAGGAAGGTTTGAGAGGTTTTTAGTTTGAGTAGGAAGGGTAGTGCTACAGGGGGTTAGTGGTTTTATTTAGTCTCTGAGAAATGTTATATTTGTACCTTAAAGATCAGTGTGGTAAGCTTTTTATTTCTCTGTTAACAATTTGAGAAGAAACAAACTCTGCCACTCAACTCAACCTGTGAAAGAAGAGCATTTCTCAAGGATGAGAAGTGAAATCAGTGTATCTAGGTGATGGCTGATGTCTGCTTATACCAGCATTATGGGTGGGCCCATGCTTGCCTGGCTTTAGCCCTAGGGTAGCCAACTTCAGCCAGAGTTTCCTCATGAAGATAGCGTGTTTGGGCTGGTTTACCCTGCCTTAAATGGATCTAATGCAGTAGCATGCTTTCACATCTGGTTCCAAAGTTCATGCCATGTCCCACTCCCCCACAACCTAATCCCTTCCCAGTGCTAGCATCAGCAAGACTGTGCAGCCCACCAGGTCAGGCACTTAAGCAGCAGAAAACAACCTTTTTTATTTTTGCTATTTTAGGCATCAAGAGGATCCTTCAAGAGGCAAGGTTTGCACGGCAGAGCAAAGGCTAGCTCGTCCCTCCCTCACCTTTTTGCCCTTCAGTCAGCCTTAGCAGACCTTGGTTCACTTAAGTAAGACCTCTGTATCTTAAGACTTGCTCCCTCCTTTCTCACACCATGGTCTGGCCTTCAGGTTTGGATTTTCCCTAAAGTCACTGTGGCAGAAATAGTTGAAAATTGGAAATACTGAGCCAGATCTCATGAGCCCCCCACTCTCCACTAGCGCTAGTGGGAATCTGGAGCAAGACAGTACTTTAAGTGAAGTATTGGCAGTCAGGTGGGATGAATCCAGGCCCAGCAAATTCAAGGACTGCACTGGAAATCCAAACTTTGAACTGAACACCACATCTAGTGCCATGCCAATATGATTTTTTCCCTTGCTTTTGCCTCAAATTTCAAAACTTTTACTGAAGGGCAAATGAATTCTTTTGTCTGCCCATTCATTTTTAGCATGACTTTGCCCATTTAGAATGCCATTCCTTCATTTCTTTTTCTGCATCTGTGGTTTAGAAAGATGATGCTTCAGGTGAATCAGAAAAGCCATGATACATTTGAGCCATGCAACACCAAAACTCAGCTAAATTCTCCATAACCTCACCCTTGATTTCTAGGCCAAACTGAAGAGTCCAAGTAGCTTATTTTTCCCCTTCAGAGTGCACCCATCCACATCCACAGCTAGTGGGCAAGCACCACCTTCAGAGGTATGATCACAGGGCAGGGGGAAGGGGGGGGGAGGGGGAACTACAGCTGATTTCCCGACCACAGGGATGTAAATCAAGAGCAAATCCCCTGAAATTAATGCCATGGCTTCATATGCATAGGAGAAGAACTAAATCCATGTTTTCTAAAAATAAGCTGTTTATGTAGCAGTAGCTTAGGCAGTTTTATACTATCTTATTGAAGTCAACTCTGGCTTTGGATGGGTTGATGGAAGTCAACCTTTAGGAAGTACCATTAGTTTTAAAGGAATAAAGGAGGATAAGAATGAGGGGGAAGTGCATTCTGTCTTTTGCAGACTACTGTGTGCAATTAAGACACATTCAGACCCACCTTCCCACTTTCTTATTTACTTCATTGGTCTACCACTAGTGATGATTGACACTACATAAGTCTGTCAGGATAACTCTGGGAACTTTTGGAAGAAGAGTCAGCAGTGATGGAGAGGAGGGAGAAAATGACAGGATGAGCCAGAACCTCTCTCTCATTCAGTCCCTTAGCCAGCCTGATCTCACTGGTAGGCTGCAGTTTGCACCAGGAGACTTCATTCCCACTGAAAGCAGTACTGTAGTTGCACTCTGGGGCCTTTCTGCCACCCACAAGGCTCTTGACTCCAGAAAAACCTCTTCCCCTCTTCCAGGCCTCAAGAGCATGTCGGACAGCACTGCTGGCCACAGAAGAAGAGGAGAAGCATGGTCCATCTTGCTGCTTGTGGCTTGGCCTCCCTGCTATTAGAAGAAGGCAGCAGCAGGGTGCAGAGGGTGGTGATGTGACAAGGCTGGGGAATGGCAAGCAGACAGCATGACTTTCATTCTGTCTACCACAGCAGTATTGGTTCCAAATAACTGTGGTGGCAGTAGGCTCACAATACTGGGTACAGGGAATTACTAATGCTCCTGGCAGCATCTGGACCAGTCCTACAGACAGGTGCAACTGTGTCAGGCTTTGTAGGTCTATCCTAGTAGATTCTGGCAAAAATAGATTTTTTTACCTGAGCACTTAATTACTTTTTCAGCTGTTTTTTCACTGACTTGGTTCTTAACAACACATCTGAACATCCCAGAAGACTGCATGTGCAATTCCAAACTTGTTGTGTTCTCTAGGATTGTTTTGTTTTTATCTTGAGTCAGTTCCATTATAAATGTTTCATCTTTAGTTTTCTTCTTCACTTCACACTTGACAGATACCGTTTTATTCACACATTCAGCACTGAGAATTGGCTGAGGGACAGGCTCTGAAAAAGAAGAGACAGGCACATCTGAGATGGTTTCTCCTTTTGAAAACCTTCATTATAAAGCAGAACAGAGAATTAGCCTCCGATAAGAAGCAAGGGAGTAACATCAGCTAATGAGACCGGAGAAGAAAGAAGAGCAAATTAGACCTCTCCAACAGAAGTAAAATGGCAATGATAAAGAAAATGCAGTGTATTAGCCTACATATTTTTCCTAGCAAAACAGAGCTGCACAACCATGGCTGGACTACTTTCAGGCTCAGCCTGGCTCACAGCCAGCCAGGCAGGCAAGGGGAGGAAGCTGTGTTTTGTGGGGAGCCTCAATGTTTTGGTGTAAATGAAGTTGGCTCTGATCTGCCTTGTTGCCCACCAGGAGAGATTTCTAAGCCAGGGCAAACAGCTACCTATGATGCTTTATGTACTACCAGTAGCACTCAGCTACCATGACAGCCACAGCATGAAAACCCATCAAAACTGAATAGAAAATACAAACAAGACACCTCTTAGCTCTCAATGAGGTTATGACAGAAAGAACTGATTTCTTTCTCTTTTTATGTCCTGCTAACAGCTAGCTACACTTCTGCTCCAGACTCTCTATCACTGGTGACACTGAAAGAGCTAGAAAAGCCTGAGGGCATTTTTCAACAAGGGGCTACTGACAGGGATATTAGATGGAAAAAAAAAAATCTAATTTCTACCTTTCAGACCAAGTAAACTAAAATCTTTTTTTATAGGCAGTGTAATTTAATGAGATCACAAATTTTAAAGCCAATAGGGACTACTTGTAACAAATGCGGTCTAGGTTCACACTGTGAACATCTGCAGCCACCTTTTCCTCCTCAAGCCCACTCCTCTTCTGAAAGCTGTAACCTGTTATAAAGGGGAACACCACAGCATGAAACATAGAGTCCAGATCCCAGTGGTGGAGTTGTGTGATATCATCTATTACTTATTTTTTCAAAACAACTCATCAACCCTAGTAACAAAGTATAATCTGGTTGACAAATTACTCTAGTATCCAACAGTTACTAAAGAACTTTACTTCCAAACGCACGTATCAGAGCTAAGGCAGCCTCTCTGCTGCACAGTACATGAAATGATGCAGGACATAGCTATGTTGGAACTTTAAATTGAAACTGAACCAGGATAGCCCAATGAGAGCTCAGTGGCTTAAAGCATGAGTAAATAGCATCAGGAGCTCATGACTTCCTGAATCTGTAGACAGTTTGCAATACTAATTCCCGAAATAGTGAGACAGCCTCATTGGCCAGCAGTCTGATAGCCACAGAGCCTCCCACTGTACTGAAACCTTTCTAAAACCATTCCAGCTGTCATTGCTGCCTTACCAAGGAATCATTTCTGTACTGCCAGCTGGTGCCCACAAACTCAAGAGGTTGGCACAGATGTGTATGCTGGCTAAAGAAGAACAGAGTAAAATCATGCTCTTGTTGGGAAGAAAACTCACATTGCCCTACAGCTTAGTGGTCTGGAGAGGTAGCAGTTGCTGTAAAGGAGCAGAATAGCCATCTCTTTCCTACTCAACCCCAAAGCTTTGGGCTACTACTACTCCGGTCTCTCAGGGCAAGATACAGCACAGGAACGGAGGCTGCCTTCATGCTTTGAACGCATGCAGCTGAAATCTCCAGGCATGTGCGTGTGTTTGAACAGCACATTCTTCATATTTGTTGTGTTATGCTTTCCGAGGATAGGATGCAGGAGTCTTGTTCCCCTGCAAATTCAACTTCTATTGTGGTGTATCTCAGAGGAGGTGACTACTGGCTATTCTTTTATGTTTGAGCAAAAATGGAGTGGGACTGCATTGCCTAAATACAGGCTTTCAGTGCCACCTGGGCTTCTGAGATGTCCTCAGGAGTCTGGCAGATGCAACACAAGGTGCTCACCTTGCTTGAGCAGTAGCTAGAGACCAGAAGTCATAACTGACTACCCATAAAATAGCACCAGAAGTGTCCAGTCCATCAGCCACAGGCATACCTCCTGTAGGTTGCTGCACTCCCACAATGGGTTTCTGGAAGCAGGGTGCTGCTGGGAGCGTAACTCTGCTTAGATGCTGCTGCCTCAGCTCAGAGCCCAAGGGGTCCCAGCATCATGTGTGGTGCTGCAGTACAAACCACCCACACTCTTCCTGCTGCCAACACAGATGCGCTCACAGCTGCTTGGTTGGGCACACATAGAAACCTGGTGGCTGATAGAGAGGAGAGCCAGAGAGGAGCAGAGGACCGGGGGCATCAATAAAAGCAAGAGAAGTAAGAAGAGCAGCAGACTGCTGTCAGCAGCAGGAGGAGAGAGCTACATGTCACTGAAGTTGCCTCAAAACAGAGAGGGGAGCAAAAAGTAGAAAAGCTAGGCTGGGAATGGGATAGAAAAAGCAAAAAAAGCAAAAAAAAGCAAAATGTCACCCTGAATGATGAGCATTGTTTCTTCTTCTGCCTTCAATTTTCCATTCTGCTGATAAACAGTCACAGTGTACTTTCCACTGTCCTCTTTTACAACCCGTTCTATTTGCAGAGTCCCATTTAGGAATATCTTACATCTGCACTGGTCTCTCTTCACATAATACTTAACCATCTTCTCTTTTATCTGAATCAAGATTTTTCTGTCCCTTAGCCATGTTGCATCATATACACCTCCAGCAGCAGCAGCGATGCTGAGAAGAGCTGACTCATTCACAGCCCTGTAAATCCAGTTGGTGATGGAGCCTGCAAAGGGAAGCACAACCAGCCCATCAGCATGTCTCCAGAGTCCCCATTACCATGCTCAGCAGCCACAGCAGTGACCTAAAAAGGTGCTAGCCCCTGGGAGCTGCTTAAGCCTCTCTACCTTGCTGATGCTGTCTTCTTCCCCTGCTCCAAAGCACCTCTTGATGATTCATTAGATAAATGTTAATGCCCAATTTAAGTCTAAGAGGTGAGAAGCTAATAGTGCAGTCTGTCAAGAGGTCACTTCAAGTAAGGTACTAGCTCCACTTCTGTGGAAGGTGCAAAATTTGCAGGAGGAGGTAGAAAAGTGCTCACAAGTGTCAAGTGGCATAAGCTGACTGATAACTGAAGGTGGACTCAGAGTGCAGCTTATTTTTTGTCATTTTCTTATATTCATTCCTCTTCAGTTCACAGCATAAAGCTGATCATCAGCAGGAGATTTCCCTTCACAGCCACCAAATAGAGCTGATTATTCTCTAATTTTATATATTTTAAGGACTTTTTCTCCATAGAAAGAAAAACTATGTTTATGCCTGTTTTTATTACAGTCCTTCATTCCTGGTGTCTAAGACAATGATAAAGTATATCACAGAAGGGAAACTGGAATTTAGTTGCTATTTCATGAAACTAACAGTATTAGAGATAAAGAACTGAAGTAATGTGCCTCTGCAACAGGAAAATTAACACTGAAGAGCTTCTAGCAATTCACCCTGGAGCTGTTATTTCACTATTGCATTTCTTACAAGGTATTTGGTATATCTAATTATACATTCTGAAATCAAGTTATCAACCAAACAGGCTTGGAAGCTATTCTCTGCATAGATGAAACTACAGATTATACCCAACTATGTGAATTTTGATACTTGTTTCTGCTCAGTGATGCACAAGAATTTAGCACTACTAATAGAATTTCTTTGTATAACTGATAGGATCATTTATTTTTTCTCTCTGGAAGCAAAGAAAAATCACTGAAGTTTTCAATAATTCAATGGCATCTCTATGGATAGATCCACCTAGACACATCTCTGGATGTTTTTCTGAGCTCCATACTCTTGCTAATGGAAAGCGGAGTATCCCACACGTATGATACTAAAAAGCTGTTTAGCTAATAAAACAGCATTTCTGCTAATGCCAAATAAAAACCTTTCCAAGGGGCAGAATAATCCAAACTGGCAGCATAGAGCTCACTTGCAGTCATAAGAAAGAGTTAAAAGGAAAATCTCCCATAGTAACTTTAGAGAAGTAAGGAAGCTTTTGAAACAATTTTTCCATTCAAGGGAAAAACAGATCTTCATTTCTGGTGTGGAAGATGTTTTATATATCACTTACTATAAAACCCCAATACTTTATCTATGAATTTTGTTCTAGAGGAGAAGAAAATCATTAAGCAGCCATACATACTATGTGCATTAGAATGAACAGAGAAAAAAATCTATGCATGATTTTATTGTCTCCATCTCTTATAAACTTCGCTAATCTGAGTTAACACCTTAATTAAGTTTTCAGATTAATATATTTAAAAATAATGAAAGCAATAATATACAAAATATAAAAGATGTATGTATTTGCATTCTGCTTTCACATCTTAGACTTCTTCAACTCCACTGAAGACACTGAGATATATTACTCTGTTAATATTTATGGAAGAATGCAATCTGCACTTTCAAAAGATTTGCTCATCTTTGATAAGAAAAGGAAATTACATGCAATAGTGCACCATGAACTGGATCTATAATATAAAACAAACTACCTCGAGGGCAGAGAGAAAACTACATGCTGACATTTCTCATTATACATGTGTCAAATTAAGGCTCATTAACTTAAAACCAAAACTGTTTGCATCTTATTATTATAATTGGAACAGGAAACTCAGATCCTGCCCTCCTCCTGGCTGAAAATTAAATCAAATAATAATAGCAATAACCCAAAGGTCTTCACTCTTTGGGAAAGTTGAAGTTGTCTCTTACCAGTAACATCCCACCAAGCTGTAAATTGTTTAAAATGCAATTTTAACAATGCTAGCCCCCAAAAGGAAAAAAACAGTAAGAAAAACTCACATTTTATGCTAGGAAATAAAAGTAGCAAGCACTTGGCTAGGAAAATCCTCCTAAAGTTCATTTTCAGGGTCAGAAAAATCCAGTGTTGCTTTTTCTAATGTTAGCTCCTAGCAGCTGAAAGGATATTCTGCTGAGAGCAAGCTGCTGTGGGACGTGTCAGTACAACTCTCATGCCCTCCTCCCCTCCTCCTGCTCTCACTCTAGCACTTCTCACTTCTAGCACAGGCACAAAAAGCATAGGCAGAAATACCTCTTGATGGGGTGTTTTGTTAGGATGGGGACAAGGATAGCACGCATTAAAATGCAGGAATGCCCCCAAGATCTGTCTACCCAGCAAAGGGCCAGCCAGGACCCTCATCGTTCTTAATCATCGAATTATAGAATTGTCAGGGTTGGAAGGGACATTAAAGATCATCTAGTTCCAACCCCCCTGCCATGGGCAGGGACACCTCCCACTAGATCAGGTTGCTTAGAGCCCCAGAAAGCCTGGCCTTAAAAACATTCAGGGATGGGGCTGCCACCACCTCTCTGGGCAACCTGTGCCAGTATCTCACCACCCTCACGGTGAAGAACTTCTTCCTTATGTCTAATCTAAATCTACCCTCCTCTAGTTTGTATCCATTTCCCCTAGTCCTATCACTACCTGACATCCTAAAAAGTCCTTCCCCAGCCCTCTTGTAGCCCCCTGCAGATACTGGAAGGCCACAAGAAGGTCTCGTGGGAGACTTCTCTTCTCCGGACTTAATAATCCCACTCTCTCAGCCTGTCCTCATAGGAAAGGTGCTCTAGCATCTGATGACCCCCATGGCCCTTATCTGGACATGTTCCAGCATGTCTATATGTTTCTTGTACTGGGAGCTTCAGAACTGGACGCAGTACTCCAGGTGACGTCTCACCAGAGAGGAGTAGAGGGGGAGAATCACCTCCCTTAACCTGCTGGCCATGCCTATATCACTGCCCAGCCTATATCAGTGCTTGGGATTGCCCTGACCCAGATGCAAGACCTTGCACTTATTCTTGTTGAATTTCATCAGGTTGTGATCAGGTTGGCATGGCCTCACCTCTCCAGCCTGCCCAGGTTGCTCTGGATGGCATTCCTTCCCTGCAGCTGCACCACACAGCCTGGTGTCATCAGCAAACTTGCAGAGAGTGCACTCAATGCCACTGTCCGTGTCTTGTTAAACAAGATAGGTCCCAGGACTGATCCTTGAGGGACTCCCCTTGTCACTGGCCTCCACTTGGGCCTGGACCCATTGACAGCCACTCTTTGGGTGTGGACATCAAGCCAATTCTTTATCCACCGAGTGGTCCATCCATGGAACCCATATTTCACCAGCATGGAGACCAGGATGTCATGTGGGACAGTGTCAAAGGCTTTGCTCAGGTCCAGGTAAATGATGTCAGTTGCTGCTCCCTTGTCCACTGTTGTTGCAGCCTTTTCATAGAAGGCCACCATGTTAGTCAGGCTTGATTTGCCCTTAGTGAGGCCGTGTTGATTATATCCAATCACCTCTTCATTAATCTTCTGCCTCAGCAGTGCCCCCAGGAGGATCTGCTCCATGATCTTGCCAGGCGTGGAAGTGAGACTGACTGGCCTATAATTCCCTGGATCNAGACCTTGCACTTATTCTTGTTGAATTTCATCAGGTTGTGATCAGGTTGGCATGGCCTCACCTCTCCAGCCTGCCCAGGTTGCTCTGGATGGCATTCCTTCCCTGCAGCTGCACCACACAGCCTGGTGTCATCAGCAAACTTGCAGAGANATCACGACTTTTGAATATAATAGAGAGCGATTTGCAACCTCACCCGCCAGTTCCCTCAGGACCCGTGGGTGCATCCTTTCAGGTCCCATGGACTTACACACTTTCAGGTTCTTCAGGTGGTCATGAACCTGTTCCTCACTTAAAACGGGCAGTTCTCCTGCTAGATGAGAAGTGTGGAAATGGCAATACTGTTGTGGATTTACTTCCCTTTCTTGAGGAGCAAGACAATGTTGTGCTGCAGTCCTTACTGGACTTCAATCCCTATTTTAGAAGAATGAAGGGATTTTCTGGATGTTACTGGGAGGGTAGCACTAGAAGTCCCTGCACTGATAAGCAGGTGGAAACCTTGTGGGTAAGAAATAGCGGGGAGTCTAGTATGGGAGATATTGTAGTGGATGTTTACTACAGGCCACCTGATCAAGATAAGGAAACTGATGAGGCCTTCTGTAAGCAGCTGGAAGTAGCCTCAAGATCACAGGCTCTGGTTGTCGTGGGGGATTTTAATTACCCAGACATTTGCTGGGGGAATTACACAGCCAGGCATACACAGCCCAGTAGGTTCCTCCAGAACATTGATGATAACTTTCTAACACAGGTGCTTCTGGGAAGAAGAAAGCGACGGTGAGAGGCAGAAAAGCATGCTTTCCTCCATCTTGCAGCAGCCAGACCATCTCTTCATCTTTCATCCATTCCTCCACCCACCACCCAAGTTTCCTCCACTCTTCATCTCATCTGTCACCTCATCTTAGTTGGACTGCACCCTAGCAGGTTTTACTGCGAGTGGGGGGGCAGCCGGTGGTGTGAGGGGGGAACCAGGGGGTTTTGTATCATCCTGAATTTTTATTGTTATATTTATATATTTCTCTGTTAAAATGTTATTCTTTATAACTCACCCTGGGTGTTCAGAGTGGATTATTCATTGTCTGACCTTTTGGGGAAGGGGGAGGGTTCTTAAAGGGGCCTTTTCCCAGATTTGTTCTTTCAAACCAGGACAAGGTGGAATTACTCAATGCCACTTTCACCTCAGTCTTTACTGCTACTGCCAATTACCAGGAGTCCCAGAAGTTCAAAACTGCAGAGGAAGGTGGGAGGAAGGTAGTTTTTACCTCAGTTGATGAGGNGGGTCTCTTCAGCCTGGACAAGAGGAGACTGAGAGGGGACCTCATTAATGCTTATAAATATGTTAAGGGTGAGTGTCAGGAGGAGAGAGCCAGGCTCTTCTCAATGTCATCCAGTGTTAGGACAAGAGGGAATGGGAGCAAGTTGGATCACAGGAGGTTTAGTATTAACCTGAGGAAAAGCTTTTTTACAGTAAGGGTGATGGAGCACTGGAACAGGCTGCTCAGGAGTGTTGTGGAGTCTCCTTCTCTGGAGACATTCCAGAGCTGCCTGGACACATTCCTGTATGACCTCGTCTAGGTGATCCTGCTCTGGCAGGGGGGTTGGACTAGATGATCTTTCTAGGTCCCTTCCAACCCCTAACATACTGTGATTCTGTGATTCTGTGAAGGGACTGTCAGCCAGCACTGTGCCTCTCCTTTGCTTGGGGATCTGTGTTTGGACCTGCTCGGCTCTAAGCAGGGATGCTCAATATCCCGGCCAGAGCTGGCTGTGGTTTTGCAGGCAGTGAGTGGAGTGATTCATGTATTTTCCCTTCACTATTCATCTGGTCCCTGGGTGCTAGAGGGATGGCTGTTGTGAGGATGGGGTGAGTCTCTGCCTCCTGGGAAATGGAAATATTTGGCCTAAGCCCACTTAGTTTATGGGTATTTTGGGTCAGGGGCTCACCCTGCTGTGGAGGGACACATCTGTAGTCTGCTCATCATGCTGCTGTGCAAACACAAATAGTAAGGAATGGTTCCCATCTGCTGAGGTAACAAATATGGGTGGCTAACATCAGCTTATTTTCAATTGATTTATTTTTCTGGTTAGCATATCCATGTTATACTTAGCCAAAATCCATGATAAAATGTTGGATAGGGCTAAGTGTAAAGTCTGTATTTTATAGTTAATATTGGAAATGAAGGGAAAAGCAAAACTTGGAACCTTAATTCTATGCAGAATATTTAAACTCACCTAAACTGATGATGACAGCTACTGATAGTTTCAGTATTGTCTAACACTACAGAAACAAAATGTATTACAGACCAAAAGTTACTTGGAGACAATTTTCAGCAAATCTTTTGGAACTGCAAATACAGTACATTAAAGAGAATTATTATCTGCTCCCATATCATGTGCAAATGGAATAAAGAAATACAGTTTAGTGGTTATCCTCTTGCCATCATTGTTGTCTCAGCTTCGGTTTATACAAGTTCTTCTTTGAGAGCAAAACATATTCTCTCAAAACTAAGGAATGAAGCACTTCTAAAAGGTCTTTTTTGATAGTGAAAGTCATGTAGTAAGATATCTTCAAACAATCAAAAAAGGAAAGAAAAAGATGGTGTGGTGATGTTTTTGTCTACGTGAGAAGAATTTCAATAGTGACCTTGAACACATGACATCAAGCAAAGACTGTTAAGTGTTTTTTTCACTCCTGTGAAAACTTTCTATCACAGAGCAATAGACCTCAGAGATTTCTCCTCTAAAGGAGCACATAAGACTATAGTTAGGGGATTCAAGACAGCAGGGATGGGGTTCAGTGGTGTGTGAGAATGGGTAACCGACTGCCTGGCAGTCAGTCTCAATTCACCTTGAGTCGACTACAGGAGCTGGGGTGGGTGGGGCTTTTCCCAAGTGGCACAGGGAGTCTGGAGTGGGAGGCACCTGCTGGGTGTGACAGCATCTGCTCCTGGTGTCTCTGTTGTCACAAGATGAACCATGTCAGGACCAAGAGAGGAGGAGAAGGATCTAAGAGGAAGAAAAGGTACAGGCTTAATGGTTGAGGGTACAAAAGTGACGGTGAGTAACAGCTGTAGATGCTGTTCCTTCCCTGAAATGGAAAGGGAGGCTGCAGGAGTTTCAAGCAAGGTCTGTCCTCCATCATCCTGCAAACTCTTAAGGCAATATAAAATGTTGTCCTCCAGAAAGCATTAGTAACAGCTGCTGCCTTCTCACACCTATTCTTCCTGATATTTGGCATGAATCCTGTTCCTCAGATGGAGGCACTTCTCTCCTGGTGGTAGATCACAGCTCCTCTGAGCCCATTTGATGATGCATAGCCTGGAGGACCACAGACAACTTACTCCTCCTCTCTGCCCTTCTCATGCACAATTTGCAGAGAATGTGCTGCGCTAGTTTGATAAGCCTAAGAAGGGGAGTAAACACAAATCTTTGCATTGCAGTAAACAGGAAATACCTTTACTTCCTCACCCCTGACATCTAGTTCTAGCCAGATCTTTCAGGATTTTTCTTCTGACCTTTCTTATAGTATGAGTATCACCAAATTACATAAGAGAACGGTGGAGGGAAGGCTTATCAGGTACCCTAAACAAAGGTAGGAACATGTCTGTTCCCTTTCCTTCCTGTGCACAAGCTGGGTCAGGATTTCTTTCTCTGTCACAGGAGGCCACAGTGAAAGCTGTGCAACTTAATCTTCTGTTTGTACATATTCCTGTCCAGCTGTTAGGGGTCTGTGGTTCTTTTTCTCCAGGTGATTTAGTTTTTGATAAGGAATTTTGTTTCCTTAGCTTTTGTTGGGTTTACAGCTTTGTTATTTAGCAAATACAAATGTCTGATTGTAGCTTTTTATGGAGAACCAGATGTAGATGAAGAGGTCCTTCTTTACTGAAGATCAGTAGGAGACAACTCTGCCATGAATTTGATACTATCTATCTTGAAAAACCGCAATGGTTAAACAGCCTCACTGTGAGAGGAAAGTAGATGCCTGCATTGCTGATGTTGCAGAGCTTGCAGAGGAACTTCCAAGATAACACAAATAGCTGCTGTATTTCCAAGCCAGTGCCTCTTACTTGTGTGGGCACAAGGTATGCACAGTAGCTTTCCATCAAGGCTGCACAGTAAACTTATAGCTCTGCAAAGTGCCCCCTGTGAGGTTCAGCAAAGTTTTACTGAGTTGCTGAAAGTCGTGTATGTAGAGGACATGAGAGGAACGTAATCAACAAAAAGCCTGCTCTTCTGTGACAGAAACAAAAAGGGGTAGCTGAAAAGAATCGTGACACCATCCTGAACCTGACCACTGAGACCTTGCTTGCAGCAATAAATGCTCTGAACGGAGGGTGCTTTGAAATGGTACTTTATAGACAGGTAGCTGGGAGTTTGGGTCATGGGAGCATCTGGTTCCTCATCTGTAATACCAGGGTGATCGCATAGGCCTCCTCTGTAAAATGAGTTTAAGCCTTACTGATACACAGCAGCACCTCACACCTGCACGTTGGTGTGGTGGAGAGCTGGGAGACTCCGTGCGGCACTGCATGTGGAGGTCTATCCGGGCTGAAGTGTGCACTATGGTATGGCTACCAAAGGATGCCTGACTGCCCAGAATGTGAGGAATGAGGTTTACTAAAACTGTTTTGGTGGGCAGTGCCTCTCTTGTTAACCTTGGTAACTTGCAAGATGCTGGTTACCTTCTGACTCTCAGAGTGTAGCAGGAGTTGAGCCTCAGGTATTGCCTTAGTGAAAATACTGTGAAAAGCCGCAGCTTGCCTCTGATCCCCCAGTGCTTAGATGCATTGCGCAGGGCATCCCCTGCCTGCCAATAAGATCTTAAATGCCAGAAATTCTCAGAAATGCAATGACACAGCACCTTTACCGTTAGCCTTCCTGGCTGACAACAGGAGCCATGGGCATTTTTGTGCCTGTACTTTCCCTTGCTGTGGAAAAGGCCCACTTTTGCTAATGCTCATGTAGCTACTGCTGCAGCTGCCTGGTAGTGTCTCCTGTGCGTACCAGGTGTGTTACTAGCAGAGCTGAGCATGGTCAAGATGGAGGTGAGCCCACCCTGCTGCCCTGTGGCCCATGCACTATGAGAAGCTGCCTACCTTGGGTCTGCTGTTGACTTTCAGCTCTGATGTGGGGCTGGGTCAGCCAGGTGAGAGGAAGGGTGCTGCCTGGTCTGGGCAGACTGGCGTCTGGTCCTAGTGTGCCACCTGTGCTTGCTCAGGGCTGTCGCTGAGAGCATGGTATCCTGCCACACTGATTAGCCAAAACCTGCCACAGCAAGAGTCTCAGCAACTTTTTCTGCCCCACTTTCTGCCCTCACAGCTTGCCAGCTGGCAGGTCTGGATGAGTCAATGAGCTGAAATGGCTGCATGCAGGAACAGACAGACATCAGAGAGGCCAAAACCAGCTGCAGAAGCCACAAGAAACTTGTGGGACCAGAAAAGAAGCAGGAGAAACTGAGCTGTAAGGTTGGGATTCACACTGAGCAGCAAGAGGCCTTGTATACCTTTCTGTGGGGGACTTGTACAAAAGCCATTCAGGGTCCCTCCTAGGAATAAATGCCTTCAGTACTGAAATGTATTGATGCAGTTGTTTGTGCTTAGTGGCCTGGATCACTTCTCATTGTCCCACCTACCTGTTTTTGGCTGTCCCTTGTTCCTCTCTAGAGCTATAATAGTGTAATAGAATAAAACATTGTACAATACATAAGTTATTCATGCATTTGTTAAGCTTATGATTTCTGGAGAGTGTCGGGTCTTGACTGAGGGATTTCTTAAGTGGTATTATCAAATTGTCTTTCCTTGGTATATTTCCAAGAGCAGCTGTTTTCCTAGTGTCTTCCTTGGGTAGCTAGACCATTCCCTCTCTAGTGATGAAGGGACATATTGTTATTAATACAGGTCTTCATGTATTTATCACTGCTAAGTCTGGAACAGGTTGTTCTGTCTGGCTTCTTGTGTAAGGCAAATTGACTGCATCATGCCAACAAACTTTTGCTTGGACTGCAACGTATTTTGAGGTAGCGGTAACATCACTGAAATTTCAAGAATATGATACTGAAAGTTACATCCTAAATCTAGGATCTGTACAGGTGGTGGAAATCAGACCGAAATGCACCATCTGCAACTGTCTGATGGGATGCTGGCATCTGCTCTAGCCTCAGTCATTGTTGTGAACCACAGACTGTCAGACTGCTCTTTCTAAGGATGTTATGTTCCTTCAGACCAGAATAAAGCTGGGCATCTTTGATGAGGTTTGACTGTTAGCACAGGCTCACAGGCAGAAATGAAATCAAGTCTGAGAGAGACAACACCTGGGACTGATGATGTGGTATTAGGGGCATCACAAGGGAACAATTTATCTTGAAATAATCACCCAAGTACTGTTCTTCCTGAGCTGTAGTTTGGAAGCTTCTATCTACCTCTGTTTAGAGGAAGATGAGAAGACTTCTGCAGATGGCTATGTCAGCACTGATAGGATGTATCAATATTTTTGGAATATTTCCACTGCATACAGGAAAACAGTGGTCTCAGTTTGCTTGTAGCAGCTCCAAGCCACTGAGTAAACATCCCTGCCAAACTCATGGCCAAGGCTTTATTTTGAATTCATGATTCTTGGCTCTGTGTAAGGCAGAAGTGAAGAGGAGGGGATATGTGGCCTTCATCAGCCAAATTGCTGAAACTGTACATGGAAGGCAGCAGTTCCTTGGCATTTCACAGTGCAGAGGTAACTCCTCCTGCCAGGGCTGACTTTGCTTCTTCCCTGCTCCAGCTGCTGCCCACAATTCACCCTATCCTGCAAATTTATATTAAAGGAGAAGGGAATGTGCCATTGGGAAACCCTCAGCTACCATCCAAGGCAAGCCAGATGGACCCCAGCTTCTAGTCTTGCAGGCTAGGATGCAAACCCAGAGGAGCTCCAAAGAATAAGGTTAGCTACATCCAAAGCTTCTCTTCCCCCCACATGATATTACCCTTCAGGTGTTCCAATCATAATCACATTTGCTCTTCTGCTCACAAACTGTGCCTCCCCAAAGGCCTTTCCTTGTGAGAAATTTACAGGTATGAATTTGTAATGCTCTTCTTATCTTTTATGGTGAGGGTCTTGGGTGGTGGTGAGTGCAAGGTGTCTTACTCCTTTCAGGGAAAAGGATCCCATGCAAACGCCATTTAATATGACCTAGGTTTCCTACTAGAGGATATGGTGCAAATTATTAGATGGGCTACAAATCCACAGTGGCTTATTGCATGCTGACTTTCCTGAGAAGAGCACTCTAAGTGTATTTGTACTCTTCCTTTTCTAGTAGATCTAATAACATTCTCTTCCTTCTTCCTTTTCTTTTAACTTAATGATCCTCAGGCATGAATGTTTATTGGCACATCACTAAGTTGAAGTCTTAGAGCTGGGAACAGCTACATGTTGTCTCTTGAGATATGTGGGAGTCTGTTACCTTTACATGAAATATAAGTATGACATTTACATCCCCTGTGAGGAAACTGCTTAGTGTATTATAAAGAACAGAAGAGTAAAAGAGAAAGCAAGTAACAAAAGGAGATATACATGACTAGAGAACTTTGTGGTTTCTGCAGTGGAAACAATACCACAGTGATATCAGTAGCTGCAAAGAGACACGCCATTGTCATAGCTGCACTTGGTCCTCTGCCTTACTGCATGTCAGAAGATGGAGATGTCTAACAATGCAGTGGGTAAAAGAGACTCCAAGCATCCTTAGCCATGGGCTGACAGGCCTAACTGAAGACATATCCAGCACCACCATATTGGGTGATACCTCCTTTTTTGTTGGTGACCTGGTTTTCTAGCTTGCTTGTGTTTAGCCCAACAGTGTCACTTCCTGTGTAACAGGTAGGAGAGAGGATGTGTGTAGTGAGCAGAAAAGCGAGAAAGCATGGTTATTTCAGGCCTGGCAGACCTTGCCTCATCCTGCCAAGCATGACTTCGTTCACGGTTTGGAATGTGGCAGCACATAGCTGCAAGCAGTATCTCTCCCCATGCCTGTCTTGCTCCTTGGGGTCATCACTGTTTGGTGCAGAGGGCTGTTCTGTCAGCACTCCCTGCTGTAGCTGCTTTCAGGACATGCATCCCACATCACATTGCTGAAGGTTAATGCTGGCATCCAGAGCTCCTTTGAGGAAGTATCCCAAAGCTGCCATGCTTTCCAGAGACCCTCTCCTTTCTTAATGCCTTCCCTTGAAAGAAAACAGAGACATCACAGTATCACAGTATCACAGTATGATACTCAGTGATACACAGTGATACTCTCCAGCAGCTCCCTATCCTTCTGGAGCTGAGGGGCCCAGAACTGGACACAGCATCCCAGGATGCCATTGGCCCTCTTGGCCACAAGCGCACATTGCCTGCTCATGGGCATCCTCCTAGCCACCAGGACTCCTAGATCTTTTTCCCCACAGCTGTTCTCCAACAGATCAGTTCCTAGCCTGTACTGATCCATGGGGTTGTTCTTTCCCAGATGCAGTACTTCACACTTACCCTTGTTAAATTGCATTAAGTTTCTCCCTGCCCATCTCTCTAGCCTGTCCAGGTCACGCTGGATGGCAGCACAGCCTTCTGGGGTGCCAGCCACTCCTCCAAGCTTGGGATCATCTGCAAACTTGCTGAGGGAACACTCTACTCCTTCATCCAGATTATTGATGAATATATTGAACAGTACGAGACTGAGCACTGACCCCTGGGGCACACCATTAGTCACAGGCCTCCAGTTAGACTCTGCTCCACTGACCATAACTCTCTGGGCTCTGTCCTTCAGCCAGTTCCCAATCCATCTCACAGCACAGTCTCCCAATCCACACTTCTTAAGTTTGGC
>VWZO01021186.1:31416-55563 GCA_013396975.1 Bucco capensis
TGGTGGCAAGAACAAGCTGTTCCATCACCTTTCCAGGGATGGAGGTGAGGCTGACTGGCCTAGAGTTACCCGGGTCGTCGTTCTTGCTCTTATTGAAGATTGGGATAACATTGGCCTTTCTCCAGTCCTCAGGCACCTCTCCCATTCTCCAGGACCTCTCAAAGATTATGGAGAGTAGCCTAGCAATGACCTCTGCCATCTCCCTCAGCACTTGTAAGTGCAACTCATCTGGGCCCATGGACTTGTGGATGTCCAGTTTGCTCAACTGATCTCTGACCCAAACCTCATCAACTGAGGTAAAAACTACCTTGCTTCCATCTTCCTCTGCAGTTTTGAACTTCTGGGACTCCTGGTAGTTGGCATTAGCAGTAAAGTCCGAGGTGAAGGTGGCATTGAGTGATTCCACCTTCTCTGTATCCTCAGTCACCAGTGCACCCATTTCATGCCTCAAAGGGCCCACACTACCTCTAGACTTCCTTTTGCTTCCAACATACTTGAAAAATCTTGCCACATTAAGTTCTAAGGAGGCCTTAGCTTTCCTTATTGCCTCCCTACACCCTCTGACAACCTCCCTATATTCTTCCCAAGCGGCTTGCCCATTCTTCCATGTACTATATAACTCCTTCTTATGCCTGAGCTTATCCAGTAGTTCCCTGGTCAACCATGCAGGTCTCCTAACTCTCCTACTAGATTTCCTACTCTTTGGGATGCACTGATCTTGAGCCTAGAGGAAAAGGCGTTTGAATACTAGCCAGTTTGCTCGGGCCCTGTTACCTTCTAGAGCCCTGTCCCACAGGGGACCTTTCTGACCTTTCTGACCTTTTTGACCTTTCTGAAGTCCAGGGTAGAGATCCTACTGTTGTCCCTATGCCTACTGCCCACAATCCTGAACTCCACCAACTCGTGGTCACTACAGCCAAGGGTGCCCCTACCTTCACATCCTCAACGAGTCCCTCTTTATTTGTTAGTACAAGGTCCATCAACACTCCTCTACTTGTCGGTTCCTCCACCACCTGAGCCTGTTCTCTGAGCAAAGCCTGAAGATGACAGCAGGTGGAACCAAAGAAGGTGGCAGCATCCTGGGGCAGGAACCAAGCTGCCAAGCACTCATCTGTAGGTATGTTGAGAGGAAAGCTGTGTAGTCAGATACTTAAACTTGTAATGAACTATTTGATGAAGTCAGGCTCCTCATGGCTGATGGGAGGGTAAGGGGAACCCAAGGGATGAGAAGCTGTTTGGAGCTTAAATCTCACAACCTGGTTGAGGTGGAAATACCATCATGAAGATGTTGATGCCAGCAACATGCATATGCAAAATAGACAATAGCTTAGCAAAGGCATATAGTGCTTTCGGAAAACTCTATAAAAGAGTCTGGCAAAATAAACACTTGAAGAAAAGTACAAAGATCAGTGTTTATAGAGCCATTGTGTTGTCCACTCTTTTATATGGTTCCAAATCATGGGTCATCTATCGCCACCACCTACAACTATTGGAGTGCTTCCATCAGCGCTGTCTCCGTACAATCCTAAACATCCATTGGACAGATGATGTGACTAATACGTCTGTCCTAGAACAAGCAGCAATTTCAAGCCTTGAGGCCATGCTGCTGAGAATGCAGCTGCGTTGGGCAGATCACGTCTCCAGGATGAAGAACTACTGCCTTCCTAAGATCATGCTCTATGGGGAACTTGCCACTGGCAGTGGCAAGAGAGGAGCCCTGAAGAGGAGATCCAAGGACTCCCTGAAACAACAGCTCAGCCTTGGCCATACTGATCACCTGAACTGCTCTCCTCTGGCCTCCAATCAGGAGGTCTGCAGACACACTATTTTTAATGCAGCTGATGTTTTCGAGAAGGCACGCAGGATCACTCTTGAGGAGAAAAGACAGCATAGAAAGAATCGTGTCTTGCGGTTTGTACCTCCTAAGGAGTCCTTGTGCTGTGCCTTTTGCAACCACTCTTGTCTGTCCCTCATTGGCCTTTGCAGCCATCAGCGCTTGTAAAAAGCACTTGTGAAGAGTGTGGATGGAGCCCTCCCAGGATCTTCGTTCACGAAGCCTGGCCATGATGCATATGCAGAACTGCTCTGGGCTTCTCACATGCTACTTGAATGTAACTGCCATCCAGCCTCTGAGTCCTTTAGCCATATCTGAATACTTTAGAGAGGTGTCTCTGCCTCCAGGCCCCACTCTCCCTTATCATTGCACATCTCTTGCCCTCCAGGCAGTCTGCTTTGGTACAGGCAGGGAACCATTTTTGTCCCTATCAATAGTGGATGGCTGTGTGATTCAACCATATTGTTTGCTGGTGATGAGAGGGCTGGAGGTAAAAGTCTCTCACTCCCAGGGCTGGCCAAGCGCTCCACTTCAGCCAGTCAGCCAGTCTAGACCCACTCAAGATGCATTTGAGGGAGGCCAGCCAGAAAGATGCTGGCCTTCTCAGTGGTCCTGCACTGTCCAGAGACACCTCTTAAATGATTGTATCCAAGTTAGATTAATCTTGATATAATTAACACAACACCTACCACCATTTGCTTGCTAGAGAAGCACAAATATTTAGAAGAGCTTTATCTAAAGGCCTTCTAGGTTTGCAGTAAAAACTCCTCTGCTATCTCCAGCCACATCCCCTGCCTGACAGATGAGTCATATAACCTTGCAGAAAGGAAACACAACACTTACTGTGAACAAAATCAATGTAGAATGCAGCCACAGGTTGTCAAAGGTCACAGGGTACCCACTGAGTGATGATGTTGTTTCTCAGCCTGTTTTACACCAGAGGGCAAGAGGCAATCATTGCATAAGCTCAAGGAGGGGACTTCACCACCACTAGCCTCATACTAGCAGGATTTGATTGCACCTGGGCACTGAGCAGACTGGCTGAAGACAGAAGCAATACTCAAACATTAATCCAAGACTCTGTGAAGACTCACCATCAAATTCTGCTTCTATCTCAGACAGAAACAGGTGATGATGCTCTTGCCCACTTTTGTTACTCATTCTGTGAGTTTACCTACAGGAGTCCATGGGATATCTGACTCCTCCCTACCTGGTGGTAGTAACATCTACACTTCTGGATCTTACAGCACCACCAGAACTCAGTGACTTTGAAAATGTCAAAAGAAAATGATTTTGAAGTTAGGTAACAGTGACACTGTATCCTACAGCTGAGTTACACAACTTTTCTTGTTTGCTTATTTTCAAATGAATTACAATAATTCATTGAAAGTGACACAAATTTACTATGCACATCTCTAAAATCTAGAGGTTTTTTTCACCAAGATTTTCATCAGAAGTTAACATAACCACTGCTCATATGCATTTTAAATATTTACAACAAATGTTTCATTTGCTATTGCAAACTAGTCCATTATCAGTTTTGCCTGTCTACTCTCAGTTCACAAATTTTACTCTGTTGTTCTGTGGAGCTGATGGTGGCAGGGAGGGCTGGTCCCCCAGCTCCCCAGAAACTGCTGGCTCTTGCCTTTGTGCCTCTGCCCTCATGCTGGGCTCCAAGGGAGAACCCGAAGGCTACGTACACAAACACTGGGACATTAGGCACAGCGGCCTGGCATAGAGTTGGAAATCAAAGCATCAACTGTTTCATTACTGGGATGGAAAGCTTTATTGACATGAGCATTTTGTGGGGATAAGTTCATCCTGAATGCTAAAAAAATCTCAAAGGACCATTCCTCTTTTTCTGTTCGCTGTTCTGTACAGTACTATAAATCACAGAACATTCATGGCTGGAAATGACCTCAGATCATGGAGTCCAACCAAAAAAAACCCCACAAAAACACACACAAAAAAACCAACCCACTAAACAACAACAACAACAAAACAAAGAAAAACAAACCACACAAACCCTGCCCTCACTAGACCATGTCCTGGAGCACCACATCTACAGGTTTCTTAAACACCTCCAGGGATGGAGACTCAACCACCTCCCTGGGAAGGCTGTTCCTGTGCCTCACCACTCTTTCTGTAAAGGATTTCTTCGTAGTCTAACCCCACCCTGTCTCAACTTCAAACCATTCCCTCTCATTCTGTCATTAGTTACTAAGGAGAAGAGGCCAACACCCACCTCTCTACAACCTCCTTTCAGGTAGTTGTAGAGGGCAATGTGGTTCCCCTCTCTGCATCCTCTTCTCCAAACTAAACATGCCCGGCTCCCTCAGCCTCTCCTCATATGGCTTGTCCTCTAAACCCCTCACAAGCTTAGTAGCTCTCCTCTGGACACGCTCCAGCATCTCAATGTCCTTCCTATAATGCGGGGCCAAGAACGGAACACAGTACTCCAGCTGAGGCCTCACAAGTGCCAAGTACAAGGGCACGATAACCTCCCTTCTCCTGCTCGCCACACTATTCCTGATACAAGCCAGGATCACTGTTGGTTTGTCTCAGATGGGAAGAAACCACATCCCAAAATATCCCTACTTCCCACAGAGCAGGGCTCCCCTTGTCTCACCAGCACTCAATGAGCAAAGAGATAGACTCTGCCCTACTCCCAGCCTTCCCCAGCCAGGCCCAGTGGCTGGAGAGGACAGAGTGACTAGCAGCTCTCTGTGTTGCTCTCCTTCCCTGGAAAGCACCAGCTCCCCACAGGAGGCCAGAGGCACTCAGGGGCACCCCAGCACCAAGGGCTCCCTCAGCAACACTAAGAGGGTAGGACTGGCATGGCACAGCCTCACCAAGGCCACCAGAAGCCCCAGAGAGACAGCAAAGATCTTTCTGGTCAAATTCCTGATAGCACCATGTACATCCATATTCATTACTCCACCAGATAGCTCCAGGCCCAAAAGTGTTCTGGGTGACACAGCATCATAGTCAGACTAGAAAACAACTGCAAATTCAAGTGGGTGGCTCCTTGGGTACTGGGTTCACAGGCTGCAGGATAGGATCACCCATCACCAGTCACACTATTGTTTCAGGGCTAACCCTGTAATGGTATAGCCAAGGGATTTACATGATCACAAACAATGAGGACATTGGTTTTATCCACTGTCAAGGCCTCCTCCTTGAAAAAGGAGTTATGCTGTGAAGCACCCAATCACACAGTTAAGGTGGCTTAGGTGTCACAAAAAAATACAAATCAATAAAGATGGGTGAAACAAGGTCAGCTCCCTGTATTCCTCCTCTGCACCTCACAGTTCAGGCAAGGCACCAGAGCAGGGTTTGGTGAGCTGCTGATGCACATGGATGTACAGGCACATTAGCACACACATTCTGATGCGGACTATTTATAAGCCACTGTCCTACAGCCTCTCTTGGGCTGACTTACAACTTAATGTCCTTGTGATTTCTGTTCCCTTGACTACCCAAGTCAGTTCTAGTCAGCAGTAACTTACTATCACCTTTCCTTTATTCAGCCAGGTAAAAA
Organism: Bucco capensis; assembly: GCA_013396975.1. NCBI lineage: Eukaryota > Metazoa > Chordata > Aves > Piciformes > Bucconidae > Bucco > Bucco capensis. The sequence goes on from VWZO01021186.1 coordinate 36,792, forward strand.
TTTGAAAACCAGCTTGTACTTTCAGTGAAAGACAGTTATAATGGAACTTAAACTTTTCCAAAACAAAATAGAAAACATCTTTTTATTAGGAACAAAATTATTGCAAGGAAAAGAAAAAAAAAACACACCAGAAAAGAACACTAGCTGGGCATGAACACACACACTTAAAGGAAGAGCAGGGGCTGCAGGACTTCTCTCCTGACCTCACAGTAACAGAAACCTTGGCACCGTTGCTGAACAGCATCTTCAGCAGGGAAGGACAGAAAATCAGTCCATCTGCCTCATAAAGACATCTCTCAGTCTCAGATTCCCATTTCAATGGGAAAAACCCTTCCCAGCCTGGGCTTACACCAGTGATGGTGTTAACAGCTGCCAGGGCACTCCCAGCCCTCCCAAGGCTGACAGCAGCAAGGCAGCACTAGGGCAAGCTGAAGCTAGAACACACCAGCCCAGCAGGACAAGACTGGCCCAGCTTTGTCACTCTCAGCACCTGAAACCCTGTCATCCTCTCCAGTGCAGCTCAGAGCACCATTCAGCCTTCAAAGCATCTACTGGACTTGATTGTCCCCTGCCTGCCCCTGCCAGAAAGCGCAGAAGAGAAGCAAAGCTGACTACGTCCCCCATTTCAGTGATGTTGGCCCCTATTCACCAGCAGCACTGACACCATTCTGCCTACAAGCCTACACCTTCTAGTTCAACCATTCAGTGCCACATTTCTGTCATTCAACTCACAGCCTCTGAGAAATGTTTATACTGAAAGGAGATGGTGCAGCACCATGAGGAAAAGAATTATTATCTTCTGGTTACTTTGGCAAACCTGATATCTACAGCAGCCTTAAAAAGCAGAGAGGCTGAATCACCATCAACACAGCACACAAAATCCAAAAATCTTCTAAACAGAGTCACAGGACAAGGAAACAAGTAGGACAACCACCGAGCATCGCCAATGCAGAACTTTGCTATGTACGCAGACATAAAGGACTTGCAGGCAAGCATGCAGCTGGCCCGCCAGCTCCCCCGCCTGGGAGAGAAGCATTCAGCTCGGGTTTGATTTTGCTGAGGTACTTGCAGAACTCGTTGTGGGGGCATTCACAAGGCAAACTTTAACTCTGCTTCCAAGGGATTCATGGCACAATGTCAGCACAATATAAAACAGGGATAAAATTATAAAGGAAAAGAGAAATGCAATAAACATCTCTCTGCCACTCTTGGCCCCAATTCACTACCATCCCTGCTTTTATCCTACTATGTCTTTCTAGCCCCTTGGGCTACCTTTACACTAACATGTCTTGCTTCTGACTACCAAAATGCACTTTTATGGTGAATAACTTGCTTTGGCAGAGCATCCTGCAGCACTCCCTGTGGCTTAACAGCCATGCAGCCCCTGGCAGCATTGCCAGGGTCTCAGCTACTTGCTGCTTGGGACAAAGTCTTTGCCCTCTCTTCACCTCATCCTTCTTCACTGCAGGTCTGCCCCAGCTGCTCCACTCACAAACCTCCCCTGAGCAGAACAGGACATGCACAGCAGCAAGACTTGCCTAAGAGATTCTATAAATTGCTGCTGTCTGTGCAAATAACACAGCACTGGAAGAGCCTACATGCACAGGCAGATGGCCAGCTTCGTCAGTTTGCAGTAGTTCAATCATTTCTTTAAAGGCACTAATGCTTGCACGGATGAACAATCGCAGAATTATAATCAATATTTCTGCCAAAATTACACACCCAAGCCCCAGGCACCCTTCTGCTGCAAGCAAGCAAGCAAGCGACAAGGTGTTTTAACTCACTGGCAACCTGACCAGTTAGGATCTGATGAAGGGTAACCAGTAGCCCCCTGCCTCTACAGGGCATCAAAAGGCAAGCAAGCCAACATCACCTCCTGAGGTCTGCATGCAGCAGCCCCTACCTCTACTCCTGCCCTACACACAACTGGTGGGGACCCACTCACAAAGTGTCTGGAGTTCAGAGGAGCAATTCAGATAATACCCAGCTGAAACCCCCATTAAGTTTTGGGGTGGTTTTTTTTGGCAAAGCCTGCGAAAAATGCTTTGAAATTTCCTGAGAAGAGGCTTTCTCAGGAAATTTCTGACAGGTCTTTGTTTCTGTCTGGGATTGGCAGACCACCACAATCCACCTGTCATGCCTCCCCTTGCAGGAACAAATGCCTGGTGACGACATGCCAAGGTGTGCAGCGGGCAGGGAGCAGGAGGAACCATCTGTCTAATTCCAGGCTATCCTTCATGGCTCCACAGGTTAACTGCAGGTCAATTAACAGGCAAAGCATCAAAGAGGTGCCCAGTTTTGTTTGTTAGTGAGCGTGTCAGCCCATGGCAGCATGGCCTTGAAGCCACATGTGGGTTTTTTTAGATATTCTTTTTGTTTTTCAAATGAGGTTAGCAGGCCTGAAAGCTCATGCCTTTTCCCTGCTGAAGTTTTCCAGGGCAGTTCTTACACACAATGAGACTATGGGATGCAAAGGATGAAAATCATGGGCTTCAAGACAGGATAGAACAGCAAACATGCCAGATCAGTCATCAGTTGGATCCGGGAAACAGTCTGAGGCCTTTTCCTGGTTTTCCACATCAATTATGACCTCTGGTTCTAGCATTTCCTCAGGCTCTACCTCCACTGGTAAATTTTCTTCCACAAGGGCCTGGGGCTCAATGCCTTGACCAGTCTGGGCAGCGTCTGGAAAAGAAAGGACACATGGTTTGTAAGTGCCTGCACTCCCATGGAAATCCTCCCCCTAGTGTCTAGTGCACAGGCTGCCTAACCAGCTCAGCCCACTCTCCCCAGGCATCTGCGACCAAATTCCAATTTTCCTTGAAATTAATCATTTATTGAGCTGTTCCTTATGGCTTTGCTCAAAAGACACTTTGGTGCTGAAACTCGCTGGGCTCAGTTGCCCAAAATGTACCACAGCTAAATCTATTCAGTCACATCTGAGTAATTAAAGCTGGCTAAGAGTATACATTTAATATGCTCTCACCTAAACACTTTCCACAGGCATCTCTCCTTTTTAGGTATTTTTAGAAAATTTAAATATGAGGTACTTTGTTAATCAAACTGATAATGCATCTTTTTTTTCTTGCACTATATTCATCAATATTATCTAATATTTGAAAGCATCCAAAAAGTGTAAAGCATATCTGAGCTGCTGAGGGGCTGTGCATGGTGTTGAAAGACACCACAACTGGAGACAGTGCTGAAACCAGGCTATATGCCCTGTGTGACCTGTGCTCCAGTTCATGGTGTCACTGATATACTTCAGCTGATGACAACCTATTACTAGGGAAGGTGTTGTCAATGCTAGCATTTGTGAAAGAAAATTGATGGAAACAGTGCAAAAACTGGAGTATTAATATCAAGCACACACGAAACAGGAGGTTTCTGAAAGCTTTTTATCGTTGCACTCTCTTGTCCACGCTGTGCTAAAGTTGTGGAGTTTAATTTTGTTTCTTTGAAGGACTTAAAATGTTACAGCATTCCCACTTTAGCACCACTTTAAGGAAATACACGAGCCTCTGACTTTCATGGGATTTAGATGTGTTTGCCCTTCAGTGTATTGGTGGATGTTGTCCTGAAGATGACTGCTTACAAACATATGCTGATTTTTATAAAATGTTTCTGATAAGAAGGGTGTATGTGTGATAAAATTGCTGGAAAACTGCTAAGTTTGGAGGGGTTGCTGGTTTTGAGAGATGTGTATTATAGCACAGGACATACTGGAACAGTCAGCAGTCTGCTGGTGGCACCCTTTGTGAGATGCTTATGAGACGGCTGTTGCTTTATTACATGGCAAGATAAGGGCAAGAGCTCCTCCTGTACACAGGTATGGTACTGACAAACAACCTGCTGCAACTTCTGTTGTCTGGACAAGATGCAGCACCTTTGCTGAGCTAGCAAGTCCCAGGCTCCTTTCTCCAGTCAGCTCCTCCTCCATCAGTCACACACATCCATTTTGTTCTTCACCCTCCTGAACAGGCTATCTGTCCAACTTAAAACAAGCCACTGCACCCACCAGGCTTTGAAGAGCAGTCAATTTGGGCAGCTTGAGCCTCAATATGGTCTCCATTGGTGGGGCTCTTCACACCTTCACTGGAGATCATGGACATTGTTAGTCCGTCATCCTTCTCCTCTGTAAAACCAAAATCAGAAACCTGAAGGACAGAAGTCTCCAATATCCCAGGAGCCTTGGTACACTCACTGCGAGGCTGGACCAACAGGTGCATGCATATCCTCCTCATGCAGCACTGGCTCCGTTCTGGAGCAGATGGATGCCCAGTATGGAGGGCCACTGCCAACCTGTCAGAGACCAGCTTGGCCATGCTAGCAGGATCACAGCTTGAGGTGGCCTCACTGGGTGTGGGCAGATTGCACTCATGGTGCTGACTGCCATCAGAAGCCTTCGGGTTCTTTCAGGATCAGACCTCAATGAGGCCCAGCTTTCTTGTCCCTAGAAAAGGTTTTGCTGTGTTTCTGCCCAGGAGCACACCGTGGCAAGCATGAAGACAAAAGGAAAGACAAGCAGCCACCAAGCTGAGGCGACTTCAAGCCCAGCCTGCACAAATTGTGTCTTTTGTGAGACTCATCCCAGGGAGCAACAGCATTTGCCACTCACCTGAAGGCACTGGGATGAACTTGTGTTTCCTCTTCATGCAGCAACATATGACTGAGGACACAACCACCACCAGGATAATCACACCCCCTACACACCCTGCCAGGATATAAATGAACCATGGGTACTGCAGCAGGTCTCCTGCAAGAAAGACAGGGAGCTGTTAGTTACCAGGGTGGAAAAATCTCTTTCTTCAAATGAGAGAAACGTTGCAGACAGATTAGAGCATGTAGGCATTATTACTGCTTTGATTTCATTTAGATCAGGGGAGCTGATATTTATGAACTGTGGCACATCATATTTAGCCACTTGTTGCTGGTGGTTTGAAAGATACTATATTTCAACAAGTTTTGTGAAAACAGGCAGCTGAAAAGAGGAGGGAAACCTAAGCTAGCATCTCCTGCTGAAAGAAAAGCTGCAGCCTATCCTTAGAGCTCCAGAGAATTCACTTAGAGCAGCCATAGAAGGGCTGTGTCAACCTTAAAGCAAGTCTGATCAGAGCCTTCCTCAGGCACCAGAGACTGCAGACACAGGGGTCAGAGCTGTAGGAAACTGGCTTCATGGCTGCTCAGGGAAGGATTTCTCTTTATTCCCCTTCCCAACTGAGATCATGTGAAACACCTAGCAGGAGGCCATAGCTACAGATGGCTGTGTGGAAGGCCACATGCAGGTCGCTGGCAAATTATTACTCAGTTCAGAGTCCCTTGCTGAGAGTTGCTTTGACAATCAGACTTGTTGCTGAGCAAAGAAGCCAGTAGAGGCCATTACAGACTTGCAGAAGACACATCCATCCAGACTCACTCCTTCACTAAGACAATTTGCTCCAACCTAGAGTAGCCAGTAGGAAAACTTCTTTCCAATTTGAAAAAAATACATATAGCTTAACTATCGTTATAAGGGATCTTCAGGAAATTATCTTAGGTAAACCCAAGGCATCACTTTTTGAATCATTTGGCTTTTTCTCTGTGTGCGTGACTGAGGAAACCAACAGCTACATGTGGAACTTGGTTTTGAGACCCCATACGCACAAACTGCGGCATATCCCCAGAGCATGGGAAGTATTGCAAACGTTCCAGGGCATATTATGTGCTGTCATAGTCCACACACTCACCAGAACAGTAAAAACAACTGAACACAGGTGTTCCTGTGTGTGAAATCACACATACTCAAAGTAATTTTGGAGTGCTTGTTCCAGTCTCTCAAGTTAAAAAAAAACAAACTATACTAAAAACTAAGCTTTCCGTAAATGAGGAATCAATTCACTAGTAATTTTATTCCCTTTTCTATGAAAGCTTAGAGAACATTGTCAAAGGCATAAACATAGGCATCCTGAATATTTTTCCTGAAGTTTTGCCACTTGTTAAAAAGGCCTTTTAAGATAAAATATAGTATTAAAAATTGGTAATAAACAAGTAATGAATCAATAAAAAAGCCTTTTATATATGTTGACTTGTTAACTTCTAAATCCTCCACTTTAGATCCCACATGAACAGAGTCCTTTGGCATCTGGGAAGTTTAAATTAATTCTGCCAAATTGTTTTTCACTAATAATTATTAAAAAAAATAATTTCATCAGCTGACAGGTTGCCCAAATAGGTGCTTTTACACAGATCTTATACCTACAGTAGAAAAACAATATTCAGCCCTTTGCCTGAAGCAAGTAACTAAAAAAAAAATGAAATAAACTTTAATTTTATTGAACTCATTTCTTTGTTCATTTTACTAGTATTCAGAATTGCTTTAGTTCACTTTTTACATATGTGGTTGCATTTGTTGACTAAAAAGTAGAATTGCTGCTACTTTCTTGCTCTCATCCCCTTCCAAATACGTGTTCATGCATGTGTCCATCTCAACAGAGCTCTCACTGAATTCCCTTGTGGGCTTTTCAAGAGCAAATGGGGAACCCAATTATGGTACCAGGGGACCCAGGGCAGACACCCAGAATAAACAATGGTAACTGTCAGCACTCGCGTGATTTATCACAAGGCTTGATTGAACAGCTCATGGATGTTCACATCCTCATGCCCCAGTGCCTCAGACAACTTGTGTCTGACTAGGCTCAGCAAGCTCTGACCAATTTAACTGGAGAAAATCAAAATCACTGCTCCACAATCACAAAGGCCAAATTTGTACAGATTGGCCAGCAGTGCCCGTGCAATCAGGCATGAACAGCCCACAGCATTTCTGCTGAATGCCAGCACACATGATACAGGGTTTATGTCAGTAATTTTGCTTTCACACCAATTGTACACCAACCATAGAACAAAAGAACAGTATCATTTCTGGAGCTGGAGCACCTCACACAGTTTCTAAAATGCTACGTGCTATTGGACAGTACAATTTCTCTAGTAGCAAAGGTGATTAAATTAATTACAGCTAAATTAGTCAAAAGACTTATGGTTAAAGTATGTCACTCTGATGTAGCTTTGATGACCATCTTTTGCTGCCAGAGAAGAGAAAAACTTTCACTGTTGGAGATGTAAGTGAAGTCACAAAGTTATCAAAAGTCATCAAGTGTTGGGATTTTTTTAATAATTGTGAGCTTGTATCACAGACCAGTACTTGTATCATGAGGCTCTGGAAGTTTTGATCAGATCTGAATTTTTTATCTCATTAAGCTATGGCCTCATTCAAGCAGAGACATTTATGGATATCTTGCACCTGGATAAACTGACAGCCTTCTCACAGAACTACACATCCAAGCAGGGACACAGATGGAAAAAAAAAAACCACTACATTTTTTAAGTAAATTACTTGTGCCTTTACCCCAGCTCTGATGGTATGGGGCTGATGGAGAGAGATTTGTACAGAATGCTAAATATTTGTGTAGCTGAGAAAAGACAAGACAAAACACCTCAATTGAACAAGGTGTTCACTTCAGGGTGAACAGAGCTCAACTAGCAGAGGTGTTTTTACAGGGATGTTGCAGAAATTGAAAGGCTGTCTGGGTCATGGATGAATGTCAGAGTAGGAAGCAGCTCATGTTTCTAAAGTGGCATAGAGGATGGGTTCACAGGAGGGTGCAAGGTCTCCACCACTGCAAAGTAGGAAAATGGAGAGGTAGAGGTCCATCCTTGCTGCAGAGCTGGGCAAAAGCACCTCCTGAACAAACTTCTTTTTGTGGTTGTGGGCTGTGTCAGTCCAAGACACAAGAGGGAGAAGGAAGTCAAGGGGACACTTTCTAAAGGGAAGATGTGTTAGGTCTGGAAGGCAGCTACCAGAGGACAGAAGAGTTCAGTATTACGCAGACAGCAACAATTCTTTAGTTTTCTGCTGCAAAAGACCAAAAGTGAGATTTTCTAGAGATGCCATTACTCACCATAGCTGCAAGACAGCATGACAGGCCTGGTCCTCGTGACGCTGTTCCTGTGGTAAACCTCACATACGAATTCCCCGGGCACAGTTTTGTCCAGGTGAACCTTCCTCCCACCATCCTTAACACAAGCCTCAGGGGCACTCAGCGCAGTGCCATTCAGCAGCCACCGAAAGCTGGTGCTCTCGTTGCTGAACACATCACAGTACAACTCTCCAGTCCCATTCGGGAAGCACTGGATGCCAATGGATGGCTCTGGTCATGCACAGCACATGGCAACAGGAACAGGGAGCAAAAACAGAGGTAAGGAGCAGACTCAGCAGTGAACATGACTGGACAGGAGCTTCTCTTACCAGCATTCTTACTACTACTGGTAGCCAGGCAGCACAGAAATAAGTAACTGGACACTTCAGTGCATGCCCCCAGCCCCAAAATGCTTAACAGTGGCCACCCAACCTTGCTCTTGGTCCCTATTTTGGGAATGCACAATCTCTTCATTTTCCTTATTGAAATTGAAAAAGCAATGGAACACAAGGAGACAAAAGTTCCTAAAGTAAATTCACTGAAATGGAGGTTAAACCCAGTACACTTCTGCAGTCTTTGCCTACTTCCAGTCTAAGTCCCTGAACTTCATGCTAAAAAGTCACACCTTTGACCTACTCTTCACAGCAGTTCTGCCTGTTTGTGCCCAAAAAGTGCAAGGATTTATCTGAGACAATTTTTTTCATTACAGTTTCATAGACTTCAGTTTCTCTTAGAAGCTTATGTAAGTAAAAGCCCTGCAAAAGTAACAGTGTGGATGAGGACCAGAAGAACAGTCACTGGATGTCTGGACCACTATTCAGCAGTGGGGCAAACCCATGTAAGCCTTCTCCATATTAACCCAAGCAATTAGCTGGATCCTGTACAGTAGTGACTTTGTTTCTGTCTTCTCACCCTGCAGATGGATAAGCAGGAACATGAAGAGGAAGCAACAATTCTGAGACCACAGGGACCACAGCAGGGAGAATGGCACAGCAAGGTACCTATTGCTGATCTCTGAACAGACTCAAAAGATGTTGACCTCCAAGCTGCTCAGGCACAGATAAGAATCAGACAGTCACACTCGGATTCCTTTAGTACCTTTCCTCAGCTGCAAGAAGCAGGGCGAAAACCCTGCACACCTCAAACCAGACCAGCACAGAAGTCCAGTTCAATTTCCACAGACAATTAGGGTTAACTCCTTAAGGAAGCGTGTGCATAGGCAGCAAAATGCTGTTAATCAGAGATAGCTTTTGTGAGAGCTACATGTCTACATATTGTAGGCTCAACAGAGAGACTAACAGCATGTATGCAAAAAGCATCCTTTTTGTTTACATTCACTGTTACTGCTCCCTGGAGTGCTAGAGTCTTTCAAAGCTGTTCCAGAGGCTCCTGGAACAAGGAGCTCGTGCAAGCTCAAGTGGTCTCTTAGGAAGAATTTCAAGGCACCAGCTTCCAGACAGGCTCACAAGTTCAAAAGTTACTTGTTGCTAAGAAGGCCACTTACCAAATACTTCCAGTGCAAAAAATCTGGTGATGTTGTGAAAAACAAACTCGTATTTTCCTTCATCCTCTTTCTCCACACTCCTCAGCACTAAGGAGCCATTCTGCAAATTCAGGCATCTGCCAGCGGAATTGCCACACTCAGCCAACAAAGTGTCGTTTAAGACAGCTGTCAAACACCTCATGTCCCTCTTGCTCATTCTGGAGAGGTTCTGCAGACTTGGAATTCCCACAGAAAAGACTGCTGAGCCACCACTGAGCACACCAGTCCTGGTGACAGAGCCTGAAAGGAGAGGCAAAGAGTGTGGGCAGTGAGCTTGCTGTGTCTATCAATCCCCTCTCAGCTGCATCCCAGAAAGGCAAATGCCCAGGTGAGATATAAGAGGGACAGACTCATCCTTAGTGACAAGCTGGGGTCACCAGAAGCTGAAAACCAGAGAAGTGGGAAGCCTTCTATAAAGGCAAACTTTCCCCCTGATAACATGGGAGTGATGCACATACCATGTGCGCAGGGTGAGAAAAGAATGAGCAGTTGGTCTCTTCTCTACCCCAAACTGATATGACCATCTGCCATCTCCCCTTCACAGCTGAGAAAGAAAGTGCAAAGAAAGATCTTCAGGGCATCAATGTCATGCCCCTTGTACAGAGGGCAACACAAACTACTGCTGCCTGCACAGCTGCTTTTACCCAACAAGTAAGGTTACAGTTTTAATTTGAACAAGTCTCACAGCATCCTTGAACATTATTAAGTTGCTGTACACAAATCAGAGGTGAGTAAATGGCAGGCCACAGCAGCCCAGGGACTAACACAAGGTCACATCAAGCGTTAGGAACGGAACCACATTGCTCTCCAGCTGCTCCAGCCAGCATTCTGAGTACAAGTACCTTATGTTTTCTGCTGAGATGCTTTTATAGACACAGGACACTGAGAAAGTACTATATTGTTAGTTATCATACGCTTACTAAAAAGAAAAAAATCTGTCTTACTTTGGTCTGGCTGTCCCTTTCATGCATTAGCAGTTACATTATTTGACATCTCCTCAAACCTGGTAGAGTCCTTAAAAGATCTTGGAGCAAAATTAAAGTGTCTGCTCACCTAGGCAAATCTGTACCAACCTCATAAAGAAAAATCCTACTTACCATGAGTAACAGTTATCATCACCAGCAAGCACTGCAGAGTTAAAGGAGAGCTGAAATCCATTTTAAAAGGCTCCTTGTATCATATGCTGAGAAGACAATCTGGCTACAGAGCTCAGTGAATATAGCATTCAGGAAATGATGTCAGAAGCAAGAGTGAAAAAAAAGAAAAGAAACTCCATAGTGGACAAATTGAATAATGTTTTAAAATAGACCTGCAAGGTTTTGGGTGACTGAACTCGAGCTGAACCAGTGCGAGCCACAATGTGGTCTGCAAAGTCCTGCACCTTGGAGCTAGCTGCAAGTGTGAGAAGAGGGCTGCAAGGTGAGGAGAAACTGGTCAGCTCAGCCTGTTTAGTAAGATGTGAATGCTGAGACTGGGCAGAGACAAAACGACTATTACTTTCATCTTTTTCTAGTTATTTCAAGTACAGCATCCACACACAGGGAAGAGAAATCAGTCCAGTCAGATAAAGCACTGCACATGTAGATGAGCAGATTTTCCAAAATACCAACAACAGTCACTCACCGAGAGTCTCACCAGCAGGAGGTGTGGGAGAAGGCTCTTCCTCTCTACCAAAGGCTATGTTTACAGCATGAACCATGCTGGGCTCTTCTAGTGACCGAATGGTACCCTATCATGCAGGAAAGGCTCCACACAGATGCACCAGACAAAGAACAAAGGTTATGAGAAGTTGCATGGCAAAAGTAGACTGAATGCAGCCCAAAAACTATCCTGGCCCTGTTGGGAGTGCGGATCCCAGAGACAAGTCTGAAAAGACAATCCTGGAGAACCACTGTGAACCAGTTATCTAGAAAGCCACACAGGCCTAGATACTTTGTTCACACTCATTAGGGTGGCTTAAAGCACACTGACATTTTGCACTGAATGCCAAGGTGGATTATACAAGCAACACAGCAGGAACTGTCTCACTCACTGGAGGAAGTAAACCGCCATAGCATTACAGCCAACATCTGGATGATTTTTTAGACACAATTAGCAGATGTGCTGGGGAATAACTATGACAGCAGTTCAGGATGCAGTTGGGTATCTTATCCTTTTGTGCTGATCCTCTGGACACAGGCATAGACACAGCCCATTAAGGAAGCTCCACATAGTGGAATTATATATACACATGCACTTCTGAGAAATGGTTAGGCCCCTTGTGTTGTGGTCTACACTATTGTTCAAAAAATTTGTCTCTGCTTGATAATTCTACGTTTCAGCCAGTAACTTGGCCTCTCTGACTTCTTAGCAATGACAATTACATCTTACCTCCTCTGCTCCCAGTGTCCAAAATCTTCAAATCCGCACAAGGCTACCACAGCACCATCCTGTCTTTATCACACATGCATAGGACAGGCCTAAAGAGAGTTAAGATGTGACAGAAATAGCCTTCTCTGAGAAAATCAGTGAAGTGAGTCTTCAGACACTCAAAACTGTGCAGAGGAAGGGGGAGAGAAAAGTATTTACAGTAAGAAATACTTTCATTTCCTTCTGTGCTGCTGAAACAACATGAAAATCTTTCTCAAATACCACTGCAATACTAGGGCTAACCATCTGCTCAGATGTGCACATTTAACTTCATTTCACCTTCATGCTTGAAGGGCAAGCTGGTAGAGCTTAGGATTGCAGTGCTGTGGTGGAGACAAGAAACAGAACAGACAGCATGTGCAAGTTGCTTTAACATAGCACTCCAAAATGTTCAGAATCTCAGAAAAACAACAAAATGCAAAAGGGGTCTGCATACAGTGAAATCCAGCTCCAGCCAATGATAGCAGTCTCACAGAGCTCATTTACAGATCTGCAGTAAAATCAAAGAAAAATATGGCCTCTCTACTGTGGCTCTGTTGTTACAGAAGTGACTCTGCATGACTGTGACATTGCAGTGTCCTGTATTTAGTCTCCCTTTCAGTGACTCCAGGGCAAATGAGTATATTTATGAGTTCAATATTTCTGACTGCAAGTGCCCCATACATCACAGAGTATATGAAGTCCCATTAGGCTTCTTCTGTCGCTCTCATCCTCACTAGCTTAAAAAAAAAAAATAAAAAAATTACAGCAGGGATAAAGATGACAGCACATGCACAATCTTTGTTGTCTTCATCAGAAGCCTCCTCTTGAGACTTACCCTCTCAAGTTTCATAGATAATGGTGGGTTTTTAGATGAGATTACACAATAATTAGCTAATGAATACTCACAACACCCTTGACTAACTTCCCCTTTTCATATAAAGATGTATCAAGTTTTGTGTGATTACTGCGGACAAAAAACACCTTGGAGTTTTAACAGAAACTACAAGAAGAAAAAAAATAAAGGCAAGATCTTGTAGTTGGAATGTAAACTAGAATCTTTTTACTTGGAGAGCTGCAAGCTGAAAGGAGAATGGAGATTCATTCCTTACATGACATGAGGCACTGGTGGACCAAAGGAGACTGGAAAACCTAAGCTAGGAAGTAAAGCAGGAAATAAAAAAATAAAATAAAATAAAGCTATAAAATATTATGAAGAAAATTGCACATACTGACTGCACATCTCCCTTTCAGCAGGTTGGTAAGCATAAGCAGGGCACCTATCTTTAGTGTCATTAATGCACGTCAGCATTAACTAGGGAAATACACAGGCCTAGCTTCACACAGAGGGAGGTGGCAGAGGTAAATGCCAGAAACTCAACATGTGGAAACAGAAGATGAGCTCACAGCTCCAGCAACGCACAAAGCTGGCTCTGAAGGTTGCTGAGGTTCCTGGGGGTCTTTTCCAGCCTTGGTGATTCTGTGATTCTGTGTGATTCTGTGAGGGCTCCCTGCACTAGCACCGGGCCAGGAAGCAGTGCTGGCTGTAGGTGGTCCACTCTTCTGTCTGTCCATCCATCCATCCATCCCCCTGTGGAGTGGCAGCATGGTCACAGGCTGTCAGGACAGGTACAATCCGGACTGTGCAGCACTGGGAGAAGAGAGAAGCTTGCAGCCATGGTAGCTTACCTGTCCAATCCACACCTACAATTATTCACACAGGAGACTTATTTTTTTAAACACACTTTGAGTGGCTCTTAGGAAAGAAATGTGCAGCAAATCAGGAATGGGGTCAGGAATGGGGGGGGGCAAGTCTGAGGGATGTGTGGGCAATAGGACCCCAGAGACTGATGAAGATGTAAAGTCTGATGAAGATTAATATCACAGTATGTTAGGGGTTGGAAGGGCCCTAGAAAGATCATCTAGTCCAACCCCCCTGCCAGAGCAGGATCACCTAGACCAGCTCACACAGGAATGCATCCAGGCAGCTCTGGAATGTCTCCAGAGAAGGAGACTCCACAGCCTCCTGGGCAGCCTGTTCCAGTGCTCTGGCACCCTTACTGTAAAGAAGTTCCTCCTCGTGTTAATACTAAACCTCCTGTGGTCCTGCTTGCTCCCATTCCCTCTTGTCCTAGCATTGGATGACATTGAGAAGAGCCTGGCTCTCTCCTCCTGACACTCACCCTTAACATATTTGTAAACATTAATGAGGTCTCCTCTCAGTCTCCTCCGGGCTGAAGAGACCCAGCTCTCTCAGCCTGTCCTCATAGGGCAGATGTTCCACTCCTTTAATGATCTTGGTGGCCCTGCGCTGGACTGTCCTAGTTTCAGCTAGACCAGAAACTTGGCTTCCAGCCAAGGTTCCTTTAAAAGTGAGTGCTTTTATCTGAAAGCTGGCAGTATGTTTCCCAAACATTAGCGACTTCTAATAGCTTAAGCCTAAAATGTTTGGATTATAGCTGAGAATTGGAATGTAAATTTTTCTGTGATTTCACGGAGAAGTTGGGAGGGGTGCAGGATGAANTTGGCCACAAGGGCACATTGCTGGCTCATGGGCATCCTCCCAGCCACCAGCACTCCTGTCTGTACTGATCCATGGGGTTGTTCTTTCCCAGATGCAGTACCTTACATTTACCCTTGTTAAATTGCGTTCAGTTTCTCCCTGCCCATCTCTCTAGCCTGTCCAGGTCATGCTGGATGGCAGCACAGCTCCTGGTGTGCCAGCCACTCCTCCAAGCTTGGGATCATCTGCAAACTTGCTGAGGGTACACTCTAGCCCTTCATCCAGGTCACTGATGAATATATTGAACAGTACTGCACCCAGCACTGACTCCTGGGGGACATCACTAGTCACAAAATATTCATAAGCATATCAATTCTTTCTTTGTTAAATTAAACTAGCTAGAGAACTATGCTTGAATTCTGAACTTTCTGGATCAAAGAAATTGCAATAGCAAGCAAAAAACCAGCAAACAGAAATGTATGTGCTTACATGATGATGGGCAGATGGTCATGCACTTGGTTTCCTTAACAATAAAGCTGTGAAATCACAGCTACTTTATAACTTATTTTGGAATTGGACATGTACAATCAGGGTACTCCCATAGATCATGTTCAGAGCAAGTGACTTTTGGACAAAATAGGCTGTACTGACACAGCAAGAGAAGTGACCAGGACCTCTTGTCATAGATGAAGGCCCTCTTGTGTTAGAGGCTCTACAGCCCCATACAGGTCTGTAAAACGGAAATAAACTTGCAGATTCCCAGACTTCCAGCTACAGACCATCAGGATTATGGACATACATAGGATTTCCAAGGCAGCCCCAAAGTACAGACACACACTCTGCATGAGACCTGCTCCACCAGCCCTTGTTTCACTCACTGTTGTTCTGCAGCACTGCACACATTTGTGACACAGCACAGGAGCAATGCTGCTTGGGACCAAACATACCAGAGAGAACTCATCAGCTTGATGGCAACACAGCCAGCCAGCTGCAGCTGGTTTACATAGTCCTGGAGGACAGAGAAAATAAGAGGCTATGTTGCAGCTGTGGATAGACAGTTTTACCAACAGTGGCCCATTCTCAAAACTGACCTGCATCCTAAGCACACATAGTACCTACCTCAATGGATATGCACCACGCTGTCTGCCTGTATGCCTGGCAGATGAAAGGCACTTCCCCATCACACAGACCAGAGCAGAGACGTCTCTTGTTAAATCTCAGGAAAACAGCAGACCAAACAGGTCACTGATGTTGTTTTCCACCTCCTGCAATCAAACATTTGTCACAGTTTCCACAGAAGTATGCACCCTGGCTAATTTGTTCTGACTAGTTCTCACCTGGATGCTGAATATGGCAATCAGCCTCCTACCTGTTCCTTAGAGACAATCTGCAGATGGTCTTCCTTTCAGCTCAATCCATCCAACT
This sequence comes from Bucco capensis, assembly GCA_013396975.1. Lineage (NCBI taxonomy): Eukaryota > Metazoa > Chordata > Aves > Piciformes > Bucconidae > Bucco > Bucco capensis. The sequence goes on from VWZO01021186.1 coordinate 52,603, forward strand.
TCCATGGGTCTGGCTCTCTGTCCTGAAACAACAGTCAGCTCTGTGTGGCACCTTACAGCCGCTGAGCAACTACACAACATGAGGTTTAATCAGAGGCCACTGTGAGGGGAAAAGAGGAAACCACGTTGGTTTTCCAGCTTCCAGTACAATAGAAAAGACTGTTCAAAGTCAGATTAAAAGTTCACCTCAGCCATTAGCCTGTCTCCAAACACAGCCAATGCCAGAGCCTCAACTAGAGATCTTACGTCTGTGACAGGGCCATTTAAAGTAGCCCAAAAATTACAAAAAGCACGTCATAGAAACATGCTACTTTCTGCATCAGGAACTGCTACAGAAAGGCTCTGGGCCTAATTACAGACAAGGTACACATGGTTTCTCCAGCCCGTAGTACCTTCAGGAAAGGAATAATCCAATGTTTTCAAGAGTCAGGGTTTAGATTTCTGGAACTTGTGGGATGCCCCTGTGGGGTCTGTCAGATCTGCAGTGACAAAGGCCCATGGGAATGCTTTCTCTTCTTCAGAGCATCCACAGGTATTTTCAGCTTTCTCTTGCCAAGACATGGAAGGAACATCCAGCACCCTGCAAACACAGGTGAGGACTTCGTTCTGTTTTGGGCTTAGCAACAGGGCTGACAAAAGGAAAACCTGTACAGATACCTGCTCTGATGCACAAAGGAGGAGAAACCTGAGAGGCAGCCCAGCAGCTTCTCTGCCGTGCCTCAGACCCCAGTCTGGTGAGACACACACCACTGGTCCTTGTCTCATGCTTCCTGTCACAGCGTTTGCTTTCATGTGATGCTGAGGCTATCTGGGACTCACTGAACCAGAGGCTGCTCTTCTGTCTAAAATGTACAGTTCAAGTAACAGTGTGCAGCACGGAGAATCCTAAGGGGCAAAGACAATGAGACTCTGGGTAGTAGCCAGGAGCAAACAGAGGATCTAATCTGCAGAAGCCTTCTGCTCTGAGTAAGTAGAAAAAAATCACAGAAAAAGCTTGATTTCATGCACATGGTGCCCACCTGTCTCAGGCTCTGGGACAGCCCATCCCTTTGCTGCCCTGTAATGCTCAGTAGTGCAGTCTCACACCTTCAGAATACATAAAATGACAAGCTGGAGAAAGGTCTTCTTAAGCTCCCACTTCTGACAAGTTAAAATCCATGTGCTTATTACAGAGTCCATAATTCATACACAAGTTGCTGCCATCCTTAGTCCATCTTGGCACTCATCTATCACCTCACTGCCAGGGGAGACAAGAACATAAGGATCCCAGCTCTCCAGGTCAAGCATACCAATCACATACAGTTTCTCTGACATAGCTCTCCTATTTTGGCCCACCATGACAAGAGAAAAAGAGGAGTCCATATATGGAATAACTGCTAGAAAATACACTATTTATATTTAGCACCACTGTGTGGGGGGCAAAATGCTTTCCACTAGCTTTGAAAAAACTCCACCTTATTATTGCAGAGCTATTCAGACATATGGGTTCAGTCATGCTGCTACACGAAAAGAGCTTAAAGATCACATCAAGGACAGCAAGCACAGTGCCTACAGTCTATAGGCTTTGGCCACTTTCACTAAAGTCAGAGGAAAAGCTGTTTCTGTGAGTGGACAATGCTAGAAATCAAGTTAGGATCCAACCAGCCAGAGGTTAGTACAGGTCAACAGTGCCTTTTTTGCCTTCACCTCTAATGAGTGGCTCAGACGAATTTCAACCCCCAGCCAGTTTCACCTGGTCTTCCTCAGAGGCTGCTACCATGTAACTTTGCCTCCAATGCCCTCAGATCACTGTACTTGCCCATGACTTGCCACTTGCCACTGACTTACTGCAACATGGAGACAAACAGCCAAAACCAACTGTGACAGAGATTCTCAGCTTCCACCAACCAGGATTTTTCTGCAGCCACTCAGTCTTAAAGTACTGAATGATCTTGTTCATCTTTTACTGTTTCTCCTTGCTTTGTCTTGCCTTATTTTGGTGAAGGATAATCAACTGGGAAAAATCCCAACCTGGAAGATGAACTTGGGAAACTTCACTAATGCTGCCATTTCCAAACTAATCATATAAATACTATTCACAGAGAGATTTCATAGGTTAAAATTTCCTGTAGGATTCAATTACTGTCTTAGCCTTATGTCTGCTGTGGTTACATGAAGGATAATACCAGGTTCCTTGAAGAAAAGTCTTTCAACACAGTACAGAATGGGGACAAAAGCCACCAAAACAGCTTTACAATCACAAGGTTGCAGGTGGTTGTGACAGGGATTCCCCATCTCATCATTCTCTAGCACCATGGATAATCTCACGTGACAGTCAAAAGGCTTCAAAAAGCAACAAACACTTTTTGTCTTTTGCAGAAGCTTTGCTACCAGGCACAAGAAACTGCAACCACTGGTATCTGCACAAATTAGACCATTCAAGAACTTTAAGAATCACAGAATCGTAGAACGGTCAGAGTTGGAAGGGACCTTCAAGATCATCTAGTTCCAACCCCCTTGCACAGGCAGGGACATCTACTAGATCAGGGTACTCAGGGCCCCATCCAACCTGGTCTTGAACACTTCCCAGAATGGGGTAGTGTTATGGTTTGGATGAAATAACAAGACTTGTGGATGGGAAAAGGCAGAGAAACTTTTAACTATTTTAATAGAAAGCAGTGGCAGCAGACAATATATATTTACAGGCAAAGATACAGAGCCAGTACCAAGGTCCAAACCTCCCACCTTCCCTCCCGGTCGCTATATTACCGCAGCCAAACTCCCCCAGAGGGGACGGAAAAGAAAGGGAGGAAGCTGGACCCTGGAGGCCTGGATTCAGAAGCGAGGAAGCAGCAAAGCTGGAGCGCCAAGCAGGGCTACCAGAGAGGCGAAGAAGAGAGAGNATCTCTAGGCTGAACAACCCTGACTTGCTCAGCCTATCCTTATAGGGATGGTGCTCCAGCCCTGTGATCATTTTAGTTGC
>VWZO01021187.1:0-25894 GCA_013396975.1 Bucco capensis
GATTTAATTCCATGAGCCTTTGACTGTGCTGAATTATTCTCCATATCCTGCAATTTTGACGTCTTTTCCTTTCAGTGTCACTTGCACTCAGAAAGCAAAAATACAGTCCCAGGGGAATATACAGGATGTTTTACATTCCAGAACAACACTTTCAGCACTTTGTTTTGGGACTGAAAAAGGAGGTAAGACAGTCACCTGCTTGAGTGAGCTCTTTGGATCAGGCAAACAACTGTCACTTTGTTCTCACTTGTGCAACCCAGGCAGACTGAGGGGGGTATGAGAAGGTCAAGACAGACCCATGATTTAGAGGCAGGAGGATGGTTTGGTAACAGAGCTGCAGACTTTACTTTCAGCTCGTGCAGATACAGAGCATTACGTAGAGGGAGTCATGTGAATCATAGAATCATAGAATAGTTTGGGACATCCCCAACTAGATCAGCTTGCCCAGAGCCCTGGCAAGCCTCACATTGAATGCCTCCAGGGATGGGGCCTCAACCACCTCCCTGGGCAACCTGTTCCAGTATTCCACCACCCCCGTGGTGAGGAACTTCTTTCTAATGTCCAGTTTAAATCTACTCTTCTCCAATTTAAAACCATTGCCCCTTGCTTTTTCACTCCAGGCCTTTGCAAACAGGCCCTCTCCAGCCTTCTTCTAAGTTCCCTTTATCCCTACTGTAAGGTGGTAAGTATGCTGCCTGCTCTCCTCACAGAGCTCCTAATAAAGCACTCCTGAATCAAGGCATAAATCTGCAGTGCTGAGCAGCCAACACACTGGCTGCTTCATGGTCATACAGCAGTAAGAGTTGTCCCTTGCCTTGCTCCAGGAGAAGAAGTATTGCCCAAACCCTTTCATGCACCTTCCAGGGCCAGCTGTAAAGCAAGACTAGCAAAAGAGAACCCTGGTAGACCTGATCAAGCCTCACTCAAAGATGATCCACAAAGCAAGGCAAACTCTCTTTCCCAGTGCTTAACAACAACATTTTGGACCAGCTGACAGACAATGAAGCTTTAATCAAGCCCATATTGTCTATAAAAAAAGCTCCCGACTGCCTCTTGGGTATCTTTATGGAGCACGTAAGACTTCAAAAGCCCAAACAAAAAACTTGCTGGCCACAAATATGATATACTCCTGCCAAAACTTTCCTCCACTGCAACTATGGCATTTTCCAGAAAACATTTTATAAGCCAGTCTCCAAGCTTTATGACATGAGCAGGTAGAAGTGAATGTAAACTCTGCTGACCCTCGAACCACATTTTGGCTCAAGGAACTGTTTCTTTTTACATCTTTCATCTCCTTCTCACAGGGTCCTTAATTAGCCACAGATTCCTACTTAAGAAGAAATTTATGCTAATCAAAACTTTCTCAATACATTATCAACTTTAGCTGGAGTATTTGGGAAATGAGAAGTCAGAATGATGAAGGCAGAGGGCATGTGCTGCAATAAGTCAGCCCTTGGAGGGAGATGTCAAGGTCTGAAAGACTAGCTAACTGATTTTGGTCACATCAGGCTGAAATTTTCCTCCCAAAGTGCCACCTGAGCCTCCCACCCATTACCAAGAGTAAGTCAGGGATTCTTGAAGATCGGGCTAAGAAAAAACCCAGTGTAGGCAACGTGTGATGTACCAGACAAACAAGATTTATCTCCCTTCACTTTAACAATGACTGCAATAACCCTTCCTGGAGACACAGACAACTGCAGATATACATGAGGGTTGAGTAGTTGTTGTGCTTTATTGACACTCCATCAGATCTCATCCTCATCATGTGCTGAAACAGCTCATTCACCTCTTGATCAGTGGGTAATAGCTGGATCCTCACAACACCCAGATTTTTCATGATAGCACCTCCATGCAAGAAGCTAGACTTCTGTGACCTCAAAAACATCAAGAACAGGTCAATTCTGCCTGGGAGACACTAAGTTCAGAGGGGGAGTATTTTGATGCCACAGTTGCATGGGAAAATGACCAAGGAAAACGTAAGCATCAGGCTCCAGGGATTTCCACGAGCGTAACTGTAAAGTGTTTGGAAACAGGTTTAGCGGGAATGGTATTTTCCTCCCTCCCCTCCCCAGCTGGCTGACTTTCCCAGAGTCTCAATTTGCAGCCTGCCTGAATACCACTCAAAATATTTTCTCAATTAGAGGAGAAAACAGGAATTTGCCACTTGTCTGCCTCTATTCTGCTGCCTGTCAGCATTCAGCAAATATTTCAATCGTAGCCCTTTGCATGCTGTTAGCCCTGCTCATTTAACCTTTGGCCCTTCCCAAAGCTAATCCATCGGCCTTTACTATCAAACCTTTACAGCCAAGGGCTGACTGAGGGCTAAGATGGCAGGGAGGATGAAAGGGGATTGGGGGGATAACTTATGCCAGACTCCATCATTACAGTTTTTGAGGGGAGCAGAAAAGATGCACATCTCTGACAGTGCTCCTTGAAGAATTCAATATATCAACAGCTCTGATTTGTGATTCCAGATCTGGAAGAAAATGATTAAAATTAACATATTCACACAAAAAACTCAACCAACCAGGAAGTAAATAAACAAACAAACAAACAGAAATAAAAGAAAGGCCTCTATCATCTTGGCTCGCCTCCACATGGCTAGTGGCATCCTAAGGCAGGTATCTAATTGCCCATAGAGCCTTTGCTCTTCTTTTGCCACCTCAGTCACTCTCCTCCCTGTCTCGCTTGTTGCTGAGATTAGTAGCTAACAATTCCACTGTCAAAAGGACATGTGATAAAAATAACGCCCAGAGCACAGCCTGTCAGACTCAGAAGCGCCTGTTCAACTTTGATGGTGGAAGATCCTGAAAGTCTGTTCCTGCCTAGCCTCTCCCTAGCATCCATCGTGGCTCTCCTGGGGCAGTGCCCAGCCACCCTCTGTATGAGAAATTGCTGACCCTTCCATCACGTGAATGCTTTAATTGTTCACATCGGTATTTTGTTTCTCTATACTGCAGACAGTTTGCTGTCTGTTATCTGTCCTTCATATGCAATTAATTGTGCTGTCTCCTGGCTCATTAGAAACAAGCCCCTCTTCTTCCCTTCCCCCTGGCCAAGTCACAGTGTGCATTATTTAGGTTAAATCATGTTTAAGTAACTACACAAATAGTAGGTCGAGTTTGCCTTTTGTCTAGGCTGACGCTGTTGCTTGGGTCCTTTCTCAACATACCAGATCAGGAAAGCTCTTATTGTTGGAAGCTCTTGAAAGGAAATCCTCAGCAGGCAGAGCAGCCATGCCACCCCAGGAACAGGGGAAGGTCCTCTGAGCAGAAGGTTCATCCAGTAGGTAACAAGAATAAGCTGCCAAACTTTAATAATTCAGTCAGAAAAGTCAGTGCCAAAGAGCAAAAATCCTGGCTAGATTATATTGCCATCTAGCCAGAAGTAACAGCAAAACAAAGGATTATTTTTGCCTCCATAGCTTATTCTAGCCAGTGAAATGCACTTCAATTGACATCACTTCACCATACCAGATCACCTGCTACCATCTGAGCAGACTTCTCTTGCAGACACAGCATTGAAATTCAGGTGCTAGAATGCAACTGAAAGACTTCTGAGCTTTAATTAAATTAAGAATGAAATGACAGTTTCTGAAGTGGGTTTCAAGCACTGGTTTAAAAAAAAAAAAAGAGGATGTGGGTATACAGGTTCAAGCAATCTAAAAACCAACATGAATCATCACCTCAAAGTCAAACAAAACCTGCAGTGAACTGCCTTAAAGGGCTAGAATAGTTAAACTAAAGCCTGTAAAGTTATATGTTCAGTTTTCTGGACTAAAGTAGGCCATTTTCCTTTGCAAAAGCACCTCTAATATCAGCTAATATAAAGATGTGAGGATTTAAACATCAGCTTCCAGCTGGGAATAATCACTAACTGACAGACAAAGCATGAGAAAGCTTATTTCCTTGAGATTTCTAGCTTAGTTTAAAAGATTTAATCAGCCGGGTGAGCTGTGAGTGAATCACCTGAACTTTTGGATACTAACTGCAGCAAAGAGCTCCCCCGTCTTCTTTGTGTGTCCACGTCCTCACTGATAGACCTGGGCTAGCCAAGTGCTTTAACTGATTGAACTGGGCTCAGCTTTGCTAGATTGCCTGCGTAAAGGTTGTGAAGGGCTTTACTAAAGACTTCCACATGAAAACCACTACAGATATTTTCAATGGCGTTACATGAAGCTGAATTACTGCTTGGGAAAACTGCTTGTACCAGGAATGCAAGGCAATGAAGTTCTCTCTTCCCAGAACAATCTGGGCACAGATGATGGCAGAACAAAAGCCTTCCGGAGTACCCAAGACCAATGAATCTCACCAGTGGCATGGGAAGACCACCATGAAGAGGCAGGGCATAACTCAGTTTTCTAGTCTATCTACAGCTGGCCCTCTCCACCACAAGGGCTTAAAAACGATGAAGGTCACAAGCACATGTCATGCAAGTCACTAAAGTTGTTTTATCAGATCCTCAATCTAAATTTACTGCCCAGGCTTGATACAGCTGCTGATTTGCTGGAGAAACTGAACTGAACACACCAAAATGGCAGATTGGCTTCCCATTCCAACCCAACTTGCCCTCCTAATGCTGCTTGCACTGGTTCAGAAGGAGATAGTCCCCTTTGAAAGTTGTTTGCAAAACTAGACAGACAGAAATAAAACACTTGAATTTTGGTTCATCAAAAACACACAGATCCTTCAAGTAATGTTGCACTATTAATAATATATGCTTTAAAAAAAAAGTTCTCAAGAAGGAAAGGGGAAAGGAAGGAAAAAAGAAAAACACACATTAGTGGGGGAAGGGGGAAAAAGGACAACAATCTGAGACTTTCAATGGGAATGACCAAAAATAACACAAACAGGATCTCGCTGCCATCTGCTCCAATCCTCTCTGAATGGTGTTAAAAGAAAAAAGCATTGCCAAAACCTGACAAACAAAGCACCAAGCATCAGTTTTAATGGAATGCCAATACCGCGTTCCCCCTTCCCCCTTTTAAGCTACATATAGGCACACCTTCCACACCCCTCCAGTTGCCAAATAAATGACACTATGCAAAAACATTTGCTTCGGTTACAAAGCTGAATAAACAAGGAATAATTTTGCAAGTGCTCCCATATGTCTCTGCTTCTTTGCTTACAATGGACGCTAATAAGATTTGCCATAACTAATTCATTCTTTCACACCATTACTCTATTCTCTATCTTAAGAAAAAAAAATCTGCCTATCCCACGTGCACTTTTCCACAATTTTCACACAGTTGAAACACAAGGGTTTCAATAGCAAAGCACACCCATCGCAGCAGACACTTTCAACTTAGTTTAGGCCTCTCAATGAGGTTTAAAGGTGAGTTTTACTGAACATAAAGGAATAGAAGAATGTCACTTTTTTCCTTTAATTTCCCATTCTTGTTTGAAAAAAAGAGAGGTCTAAAGGGGATGATGAGGAACAGAGAGGCATAAGAGAGCTGCGATCTCAACACCAAAGAAATGTGTTAGTGCACGTAAAGTAGAAAGTGTTGACTCCAAATGTGCTAGCACATATAAAACAGAAGCAAAACTCATCAGCTGCAAAATCCAGCAACTCTCCTATGGCTAACTGTAGTAAACATAAATCAAACATCTAGAAGCAACATCCACGAATTGATGCAGCCTTCTGCCTGTGCTCTGCTTTTAGTCCTTCACAAATAAATATAGTGCCAGGATGCAGAGATCTCAATGAAGGGCAGAAAGCAATTTTATTTTGAGGGGGTTTTGTCTGTTTGTTTTAATCTGTTTTTATTTTTTAATGATTCACATCTTTACTGACAAAACTCAGAAACAAATTCAGAGCACTTAAATCCACACTTCTTTGCTGCAGTTTGTTTCCTCTGCTGGAGAGTTATTTTTATGTACCAGGAGCACACCTTTACCTGTGATTATCAAGATTTTATTGTTGCTGTTCTTTTTTTCTGAAAACAACTGAGGCCTAAATTGCTTGAACAAACAAAAGGCTTTTCCCTCCCTGTCTCCTCCTCTGCCAACCCCCCAAATGCTGCATCTGCTCCTCCTCCTCCAACACACAAATGGCCTCACACTGGGCAGGATGGAGGGAGGACTCCCATTTATATCTCTTTATTAACAAGGACCCAGGGCAGGAAAGGGATGGGGACAGAGTGGGTTACCAACAGTGCCTGCTGGTTCCTTCTCAACACCCTAGAAAGGGATCAGAGAACACAGGCAATCTGCTGGGAAGTAGCCTGTGTGAGAGAGGCTTGGGCCACTTGCCAGGACACCCCATGACATGTGTGCCATAGTGGGCAGGCATTGCTGGTCTGTGCCCAGCACCACATCTGGGAAAGGGTGGCAGAGAATATTTGCATGTATCCCTGTTGTTTCCTGTAGCCCGTAATGGGGAGAGCTGGGCAGTGGCAGTAGCCTGATGGAGGCACCAAGCCATAGGGGTGGGCAGAGGGATGCTTGCTGCATCTGGAACAGCAGAAGGTGGGATGCCTTCTCCAGAGGCTGTGAGTTAGACACCTCTGTCTGCCTCAGTTTTCTGCTTGCAAACTGAGAAAAACCTTAGGAAAGCACTGAAAACCTGTGCTCTTTGGTAGTATTCAGACACGAGAGTTACAAGACATTGCTTCAATTTTCTATCCATGCAGTCCATCACATAACTCTCCTTATCTCTCTGGTGATTCATTTTCTTGTTCTACTAGGAAAGACAGGACAGTATTTTTGAGAAAAAGCCACGGTCAAAATCAAACCTCTTTCCTTCTCTCTCCTTTCAACCTCAGGCCACCCTTTATATTCACTCTTCAACACTGTGGTGTCACACCTGATGACAATCTTCTGAGTCCCTTAGGCCTCCAATTTGCCCATCAGGCCCTCTCCATCACTGCTGGCATGACCATCTCCATCTGGCAAAACCCAAAACCTCCTTTCTCCTCACCTCACTGTTTAAATTCCTCTCCCACTGGACTGCCAACTTTTCCTCAGGAACAAACACAACTCCTATAAGCAGACGCTTCTACCCATCTGTGTCCAGCAGGGCAAAAAGGGCTCTTCTGACTTTCAAAACCCCCCCATAATCATTCCCCAGACATTGCAACAAATTTGACAACTTTTCTGACTCCTTCCCCACTCTCAAAAACTACATTTGGTTGCTTTGTCCAGTGTCTGAGATTGTTTATTCATATACAGACTTTTATTCTACCTGTGCTGCTTGTCAAGTCTGTTTGGGGTCAACATACACCTGTGTTTTCACACAAGTGGCAAGACAGGCAGCAAAGCTGCAAGCAAGTAAATGGGACTATAAGGAGAGCACAAAGCTTTTCAACTTTTTTTAACCAGGGATTAACACATGGGTTTTAAACAAGGGGACTCCCTTCCCAGCTGACAGCAGCAGCTGCAGCTTCTGACTTGCTCTAAGAGTGGCAGGGAATCGAATCAAAGAGAAAAGAAGAAAGAGGACAACCCTTCCTTGGGGAGTAGGAAACACAATACAAGCTATTCTAAAACCCCTGAAAACACTGGCTTGGTTTCAGATCAGGCTCTCCTTCCCCCTTCTGTCCTGCATCCTCCCCCTCCTCTTGCAACAAAGGGAAATTGCTATTTTTCAAAATTCTTCTGAAAGCCAACCTAGCAGATGGTTCTTTCCATGCCAGGGAGGGGACAAAAAGAAAAACCTGCCAAGATACATATCACCAAGATGTGACAAAGATGGACATGGTGTCTGGCCTCTGACCTGGGGATTTCTCATAGCCCTATTAAATCATGTGGCCAAGATGTACTAAGTCCATTTATATCTCCAGCTTGCAGCTGCTTGTACCCCACAGGCTTGTCCTAAGTTTTATTAGCTTAAGTCAGGCCAGATAGAGTGAAAGAAGCCAAGGTTTCTCCACTTCCATCCCACATTTTCAGTACCTTAGGACAATCCCCCACTCGATATCTTCATAGGTGGATTAGAAGTTCAGCAGCCAAATTCACAATGTAATAAAAAAAGGCTTATTTAGAGTGTAATTAACAACTGTCTTACTTAAGTCTTATGTATGTATCAATAATATGAATCCCTGCAGATATCCAAAGTCAAGAGTAAGTCACTGTCAGTCCTTCTATTGCAGTGAAATGCTCCCAGTTAAGGATCTCGCTATCCATCACAAGCTGGCCTTCCTTTGCTTTAAAACCTCCTCTTTCCTCTAGATTACATCAACAGCAAAATTCCCACTCTTTTCAGGGGTGCCACAAGAAGATCCAAGGGCTCCACATCCCACCTCCAACCTCCCTCCACAGGTGAAACATGACTTGGTTACAAGCTATATCTGGAAACCAAAGCACAGGGAGTAACAAACAACAAGCTGCCCTCCTGCAGAGCTGCCCTGTGCTTCACAAATTCCCATGAAACACGTTGACAGTTCTTTCCCTGAGTGACTAATAACAGCTCCTGCCCATGCCCAAAGTCAATGACCTAAGGACAGATCAATCCCTCCCCATCATGTTCTTCCCAGTTCCTCTTGTGATCACTGTGCTGTAGTCACAGAAGGAAACAGGCTTCCCTCCAATCTCTCCTTCAAATCAGGAATATAATTACAAGTACTGCAGAGGAATAAAGACAAGAGAGAGAAAAGGCTGGAGAGAATTCATGTTAATAATTACATAACCTACTGAAGAAAAGCATCAAATGGAAACTGAGAGACACAGGCCAGAAAGCCAACCATATCTTGGGCTGCAATCAGGAGAAGCACGGCCAGCAGGTTGAGGGAGGTGATTCTCTCCCTCTATTCCACTCTCATGACACCCTACCTGGAGTACTGCATCCAATTCTGGAGCCTCCAGTACAGGAAGGATATGGATATGCTGGAACTTGTCCAGAGAAGGGCCACAAGGATGATCAGAGGGNCTCTAGATTACATCAACAGCAAAATTCCCACTCTTTTCAGGGGTGCCACAAGAAGATCCAAGGGCTCCACATCCCACCTCCAACCTCCCTCCACAGGTGAAACATGACTTGGTTACAAGCTATATCTGGAAACCAAAGCACAGGGAGTAACAAACAACAAGCTGCCCTCCTGCAGAGCTGCCCTGTGCTTCACAAATTCCCATGAAACACGTTGACAGTTCTTTCCCTGAGTGACTAATAACAGCTCCTGCCCATGCCCAAAGTCAATGACCTAAGGACAGATCAATCCCTCCCCATCATGTTCTTCCCAGTTCCTCTTGTGATCACTGTGCTGTAGTCACAGAAGGAAACAGGCTTCCCTCCAATCTCTCCTTCAAATCAGGAATATAATTACAAGTACTGCAGAGGAATAAAGACAAGAGAGAGAAAAGGCTGGAGAGAATTCATGTTAATAATTACATAACCTACTGAAGAAAAGCATCAAATGGAAACTGAGAGACACAGGCCAGAAAGCCAACCATATCTTGGGCTGCAATCAGGAGAAGCACGGCCAGCAGGTTGAGGGAGGTGATTCTCTCCCTCTATTCCACTCTCATGACACCCTACCTGGAGTACTGCATCCAATTCTGGAGCCTCCAGTACAGGAAGGATATGGATATGCTGGAACTTGTCCAGAGAAGGGCCACAAGGATGATCAGAGGGCTGGAGCACCTCTCCTATGAGGACAGGCTGAGATGGGATTATTCAGTCTGGAGAAGGCTCTGAGGAGACCTTATCGTGGCCTTCCAGTATCTGAAGGGAGCCTGCAAGAGGGCTGGTGAAGGATTTTTTAGGATGCCAGGCAGCGACAGGACTAGGCGGAATGGATACAAGCTTAAGGAGGATAGATTTAGGTTGGATGTTAGGAAGAAGCTCTTCACCATGGTGGTAGTGAGACACTGGAACTGGCTGCCCAAAGAGGTGGTGGAAGCCCCATCCCTGGAAGGTTTTAAGGCCAGGCTGTCTGGGGCTCTGAGTAACCTGATCTAGTGGGAGGTGTCCTTGCCCATGGCAGGGGAATCGAAACTAGGTAATCTTTAAGGTCCTTTCCAACTCTGACAATTCTATAATTCTATGATCTTTGGGAAAAGTACTCAGCTGAGTGCTTGTAACTGCAACATCAGAAAATAAGCAAGAAAAATTGATTATCCCCATCTAACCTGCACATACATAGGGTATAAGAAGTAAAACAAGTCATCAATCCACTGCCATCAGTTCTCAGTGGAAGAAGCAACAAAACAAGTGCCTTCAAGCTCCCTGCTAATACAGAGTAGGCAGGATAATGATGTAGTGATTGTCCCTGCAAATGAAGCACTTTGGTGGGAGGCAGAAATGAGGGCTGATAAAGCTCCTGCTAGTTCTCCTGCTCCTCAGTAGAAAAATTACTGCCTCAAGTCTATTTTTCTTAGTCATAAGGGTGAACTTTTCAATCAAATCACCTGCCTAGGACTACAGTAGGTAAAATTTAGTTACAGCTACCCAGACCAGCATAGTATTTTAGAATATAGTGGTGTTTAGAGGAGACTACTGGAAAAAAAGTCCATTTAGAAATTACAGTGTAATTACAGTGAAATTACAGTGTAAATTCTAAGGCACAAAATTACCTTAGGAAGGTATGAGGAAACTATTCCCTGTGTATCCTCCTTGGAAACACTTGCCAAGAACATTACAGAAGTGCATTTTTACAGAAGCACCAGGTGAGGAACCAGCGATATTGCCCCACAGTGAAGCAAGGGTGCGATTGCTGGTGACACATCTGAGCATCTGATCTCTCCTAGTCAGAGCCATCAGCAAGGAGTGGGGCCGTGGCCTCTAGCTCATTTGCTTGTGCCTCCACATTCCTCCTGAGAGCAGTTGGGCAAGGCAAAATTACCCACAAATCCCCTCAGGGCTGATTCTCATCTTTCAGTCTTGCAAGGGAGATCAGCTCTTGGCAAGCTAGGACGCTGCAAAGTGCTGAAATTCCTCAATGAACCACCCAGGTTTATTGTGGTAGAATTGTCGTAACACCAATGGCAATAAAAGATACCATCTCTCTCTACAAACTCTGCCACCCAGGTGACACAGAGTGCCATGAGAAACTGATGAGGAGATAATAATTCCTCCAGTAAATATTCCTCATTTGTCTCTCACCAAATTTTAGTGTTTACACACCAGAAAGGACTGTTAAGGGAATCTATATGGACTGATTGCACAAGGGCTTCAGAACTTCCCACCCCTTATTTCTGCATCAAGCCGTTACTCTTCTTTGAGAAATATTTTATTTATAAGCTATCAGTGAAGATGCAAAGAGTTAGTAATTTTGAAACCAGTTTCAATGACAAGTAGAAGAGGATTGGCTTCAAGAAGCGCTTTCCACCCAGCGCTTTAAGATCAGATCACTATTTGGGAGACTCAGTTGTGCCACTGTTAAGCAACCACAGCTCAATGAAAAAGGCCCGAGCATTACCCCTGCCTGTGACAGGTTGCTTGAGTAAATCACTTAATCTCATTACTGTGTTGCACATGCTGTACTAAGAAACAACATCGTTTCATTTACCCTCCTTTTATTTCTAGAGAGCTTGTGAATTTCTTGCAGGAGGATAGGCTCTCCTGATGCCTTTATACAGGACCTGCCAACAGTAGACACTGATGTACAATAGGAACACAAGGCACCATCTTAAAATGAGCCTGGTAGAGACTTAGTTCTGCAAACATAGTTGCAGTTGACTGTCTTGAATGATCTTGAATGATCACGTCCTCATGATAGCAATGCTGTCTTCCACAGTGGCCACTGGTCAAGGTAGTTCTCAAATAGGCAACATGTTGTAAGACACCTTAGCTCTTCTGCTGTCTGTTGCACCTCTAGCCCACAGCTCCAGAAAAAAAAAAAGACCAACAAAAAAAACCCCAACCTCTTTGACCAATACCAGTTGTCCAGACTGACCATCCTATTTGAAAATAGAGGCCTGCTACTGGTGCCTGCACCATGGCTTGAGAATTCCTCTCTTAATAGCAACAGCCTGCAGCTCAGAATCCAAATATAATCACAAGGAAGAAACAGCACTTCATGTCCTGAAATGAAGGAGCCAACAACCACTAGTCTAATTCACATTAGAGGTCATGGCAAGGAATGGAAAATAATGCTCTTATGAAAACACAACTAACTGGACTTGTCCTCAAGGGTCATATATCAAATGGAATCATTTTAAGTTTCAAGAGTTGGAAAAGTCTCAGTGTTAAAAAGCAAAACAATGCATGTTTACTCTGGATATATTTAGACTGGTTTCCTAAGGAAACAAGGCTAATATCACACTGTGTCTGTGTGTATGTGAATGCATATATAAACCCATTGGTTGCCTGCATGATCTCTTCCTCAATATTTTTGGAATATCTTGACCAATTTTGATCAAATTTGATGTTAAGAACAGAAATCTTTGAGGTATGATAACATAAAAAGTTTTGTTCAAATTGTTTGCCGGCCAGAAGAAAGGGGCCCCTCAGGGGCTCCCAAAGAGGGCTTAGCCAGCAAGTTCATTCATCATTAGACATCAGAGAAGCCATATAAGATTAAAGTAGTCAGAAACTAAACTTTCACAAGTTTCAATGGTCTTAGAAACGGGGAAAAAGACAAGCCGAGGGCACCAGCTGAAGCCCCTCCTTCCACTCAGATGAACTCAAGATAAGTCTGTCAGATAAGATAAACCAAGATAAGTCAGTCCCACAGACTATGCAGGGGAATTTGGGCAATTAGAAGACCATCTAAGGATGTATGTGAAGAGTTAGACCTGACATGAGGGGCTAGCTGGGTGTGCACATGTGTGTGGAAAAGGGATTAAAGATGAAAAAGCTGGAGGTGAATGAGGAGGCATCTGTAGTAAGGCACACCTAGAAGGAGAGAAGAAGGAGCGCTGCTTGCAGAGTTGATGTTACAGGAATGTGAGCAAGTACGTGAAGGACTGACATCCCTGTGCTTCCCAAAATCTCCGCAAGTGAAGACACAATCAGTACAGTTTTGGAGTTCATGGTGCATGTACCAGTATACTGCATCTCTAGCACATCTCTCTTAGCCTGGAGGCCACAGCACTTTTGAAACAGAGACAGCATGCTTTGACTTAGCCAAGCTTTCACAAGGCTGACAGAAATATTGCTCATCCTTTCCCCTAGTTCAATAGCAGGACCTCCAGCTGCACCCATATGCTTGCCCTTCACTGGTCCCAGTTGATTCCTCAGTTACTTCCCTCCAGCATCTCCTCAACCCCAAAACCACCACTGGGGACATTTTGTCACTGTTTGAAAGAGATGCATGCACAAGCAAGCAAGGAAATGTCACAGAGGGCTATCAAAACTTGGCTGTGAGTGTGACTGCTGCAAAACAAAACCTGTCCTCAACACAGATGGCCTTCACAAGCCCTGGTCATATAGCAGCTAATCAAAAACACTGAGTCTTCCTCATTTGGCACTCTGTGTTAACCATTAAAAAACCATTATTTCTAGCCCATCCCTTCACTGACAGACATTTGCTTAAGAAACATGACTACATGCAAAATATTTTAAAAGTCACAGTTCTTTGGGAGTAGACAGAGAGCAGAGCACTGAGCTGGAAAAGAAATTCTGCCTTATTCCCATCACAAGATACCCATGACACAATGCAAAGCAAACATTGCTCCATCAGGCTTTGGAGAAGAAAGTATACGAGCCACCTTCAGGAGGGACCAGCCTCTTCCGGGTAACTATGTGGGGGCCCAAGAGGATGCAGTTCCCAGTCGAGGAACACCAGGTGCTTTCAAAGACCAAGACGAACCTGTGCATGAGTGGTTCACAGTACATAGCAAAGCTGGTTTCTTAAGCTCTAAAGTTTTTACAATAAATTCATTCCTGCTCTCTTTTATGAAGAAGAACAGGGTAGTTCTGGTGAGTGGGCATCAAACTGAAGCTGTTTAATTTGTGCCTTCAACAATGAAGCAGAAAGAAAAACTAGCCAAAAAAACACCTGGGATGAATATCAGAGCAGAGTTTGTATAGTTTGCAACTGCACATTTGTGCAGAAGGACTTTAAAAACATTAGGAGTCTTGTGCCTATTAAGAGTAGGTCTCAGCTACTCAAAAGCCAGTTTCACCTTAAACACAGCTAGAAGACTTTCTCAATATGCGGGTACTTCTGGGGCCCTACCACTATTCCATAACCTGGGCAGAGGCTGAGGTCTACACTGCTGTTGTGAGCCTCTCAGATACCTGCCACCAGCATCACTTACAACAGCACCAAGACTTTTCTAATCAAGAATGAGGCCCAAAGCAGCATAGAAAACAGATCCAGACTGAAGTGGCTATGGATACTCTATCCTTTGGGGCAACATATGGGAAAAACAGCTGCATATCAAAGCCTGCCACTACAAGCAGGTACTACCACAAATGCACAAGACAGGGAGAAAGCACTTACATTAATTCCCTGAGCCACATTTGAGATCACAGCAGGAAGAGCTGACTCAGAGGACATCTCACATGGGGATGCCCTTAGCAAAGAGGAATAAGCATGCACTATGAGCAATTGGATGATCAGGCACACAGACCACCAGGGAGAGGAATATGGCACAGGAGTAATCTGACAAGAGCTGTGGATGCACATGAGAACCTGGAGAGAAAGTGCAATGTGCAGTCAGTGATGCAAAGAAAGGAGGAGGGGGGAAAAAGCATTCATGATCATCTGGAAGAAGGAGGGATACAAAGGAGAAAGCATGAAAATGAGATAGTTCTCAAGGAAAGGTAAACCACAGGAGAAAGATATGTTTGTAGGGCAGAGGAAAGGAAGAACATGAATTGAATTTCAAGAGAAAAAGTGCTAGAAGCACTTCCCATAGAGAAACTGCAATTACCTATAGGAACTGAAAGGGAAAAATATCTCGCAAGAAAATCTAAGGATAGAGTGTCCTCTGAATGCACACAAGGAAGTTTTACTTCCAACTGACTTGCTGCCGTTTATATCTCAGTAATAAGATACATTCACCCATCCTAAATTCTCAAAACCCCCACTTCAATAATAATTACAAGAAAAAAAATGTGTTTACATCCCCTGAAGCAGGACATTATGCATGTGATAGAAGCTCCACGGAAACTCTCCCAGGCTGTGCTTGAGGAGAGAAGTCTATTTTCTTGTGCAGACACAAGAAAATAGACAGAGCAGCTAATATGGGGGGGAAAAAAAAGAAATAAAACAAAACTAGGGAAATAGACTCATCTGGGGCTTGTTAAATGCTACATGACAGGCCGGGAATGCTGATGGATTGCTTCATTGCATTGCATTTGGTGCCATGTTTTCGGTGCCCTTCCAGACTGACATCATGTTTCCTCATCCAAAGGAAAAACGACCTTAGTGATGCTGAGTATGGTGAACCCTGGCAACCCTGGTGCAGGTGGGAGAGCAGTGGCTGCAGGGATTGCCAGCATGCTGGCAGGACATGCCCTGGACTTCTGGCTTTTTTCTTCCCTCCGCCTCCAATCAGATTAAGTAAAATGGACTAATTTGCAGGTTTGGAAGTGGCAAGGGTTCAGGCCACTCCATCTCCAGGTGCCAAAGGGTTGAAATGACAGCAAACACTTGCAGAGTGTTTGTGGACTTCCCAATTGCTGCACAAGCAGCCACATGGACATCCAAGCTATGATTCACCCTTTAAGCAGCCCCAGGAAAGGAGTTAGGAAAGTACGTTCACTCTTATTTTCAAGAAGGGGAAGATGATGTGAAGCTTGGCATGGTCATGACAAGAAAAGTTGTTGAGTTCTAGCCAAACATTCAAGCTGGCAGAGCAGAGGTTCCCAAAGCTGATGTTCTCTCCCTCCCTCCCTGCTCCGGGACATCAGCAACCACACCCAGCAAGATCCTCTCCTGGATTCCCTCCCCTCCCATTTATGATCGCATAATATCCATAGGGCAATTGCTCACACAGAAAAGCAACATGAGGAAAGTATTTAATGTATGTTTACATCTTCAAATACAGTGTAGCAGCTGGAATCAAAGGCAAAAAAATACAGACCTCGGCACATGAGCCACATGGTTCTCCAGTACCCCTTCTAATCACCACTGCTCCTTGGACCACAGCTTTAGAAATCAGGTACTAGCCCCTACTGTCTAATTAGCAGAGTGGCAGAAAGCTTAGGAACAGGCATATCTTCTTCCTCCCTAAGTGGGCACTGAATAAATGTTATATACCCAGTTCACAGCCCTTTTTTACATTGCTGGCATTACCAGTCCTTTGTGTACCCACATGCTGTTACTTAAATTGCTTCCATGTTTTCATTACTTGCCCTCTGTGTTGTGTGTATTAAAACTCCTTCAAGAATGCTGAAGTGGTATTTCAAAGCACTGGGGACTACTGGAGATGTGGCTGAAATTATTATGCAACAAACTTAAGCAATTTTTCAAGTTCTGATAGAGTTTGCTCCTCAGCAGGAAAGAAATTCAAGCTCTAATCTGTGAGGTGCAGGATAACCACTCCCACCCACCAGACACAGAAGCATGGCACTTGCAGCTCAGGTTATGCTCAGTTCTCCATTCTTATATACAGGTCTGTGGGACCCGTATATATGGCCTGCATCCATAGGCATGGTAGTAAATTCAAATAATGATGATGCTCTCACTCACAAGAGAAATGAGTACATTGGGCCAAACTCTCCTGAAAGAAAAAAAACTGGAAGATGGTACAGTGATGCCAGCTGAAGATCTGCCCCAGTGATTTAAATTCATTGTTCCCTGTTGCTGCTGCCAGTAGCTGCTTTTCTGGAGTTTATGCTGATTAAAGCAACAGGCAATTAAACAGCCTACATCTGAAATATCAAAATCACCAGAATCATTTAAATGTGAAAATCACTTTTTTTTTTTAACAACCACCACAGCTCTTAACAGTTCTGCAAGTACATGCAGAAGGTACCTGCAAGCTCCTCTCTCCCATGGAAACCCATAATTGCACCAAACAACATCAACTTAATTTGATTTTCAACTTGCTTTTTCCTCCTTACAATCTTCCTCAAAAAAACTCTATCATTGCCATGAGCCACATGGATCAGCCACTGCATTACCAGCTCTGGAGCCCTTCTTCCATAGATTTCCAAACTCCCTCTTCTGTAGTGCCTTTCATCACCCCTTGATATGAGATGTTCACAGCCAAGGCCTGATCCTGGAACCCATGAACTGAGAGAGAGCCATGACAAAATCCCTTTGGCTTCGGGGGTACATGTTATTTACTGTCCTGGAGATGCAGCCTGTGGGTCTCCAGGCATCAAATCCCTTGAGATCACAGCACTGAGGTCTTCCACATCCTTGATGGGGACTTCTCTGACCCAGCCCCAGCTCAGCAGCTGCCACACGGCAGCCGTTGAGTGTTATACTAATGGATGCGCCAGCGCAGCAGCCCTCTCCCCATCTGCTCAAAGCATCCACCTGCTGTTTGGGCTTTTTGTTTTGTTTTAATGGCCAGATTAGGCCACTGCTGTCCCGAAGCACTTCTAGCCTGCACACAGGGTATGAACACAACACCAGCCAGTTCTGACCTCACAGGACAAATGCAAGCTGGATACACCCAGGTACTGGGCTGTGACCTGCTTCTTTCAAACTCATCTTTCTGCAATTCAAGTCTCACACAGAGCTTAACATTATGAGGCACTTTTTTTTGTTGTTGCTGAGGTTGGTTGTTTAATTGATTTGGTTTTATGGCTTTTTTCCACATAGTTTCGTTATAGTTAACTTTATTTACTTAACTTCTTTGGAAGGCCACACAAAGGAATAAACATGGCTTCTATACCCATCTGTCTGGGTGATAATTTGAAATGAAAGCTCTAAGTAGTTATATTCTCCATGGTCTATGCATGGTAGGCAGTGGTTCTCTTTTTCTCCCTATGCAGCCATGAAAGAATTGCTTGTGACACCTTTGCTGTAATCAAGAATGGTCTCACACAACAGCTAGTTACCCCAAGACCTCTTGCAGGTATTCATGGAAGAAAGGAAAGTGGAAATAAGGCATTGCTGAGTGCTAAGAAGACAGCACATCCTTCCCAAAAGGTGGGAAAATCTCTTCTCAGTGTATTATAGGGCCAAACTTCTGCTGTGCTAAGAAGAGGTTTATTTTTCATGCTCATAGAGTACACCTGTTAGCAGGATTCTAAGAATGAAATCCCGTTGATTTGGGTTTTTTTCTTCAAATTCAGCTTCTAGAAGTGTTCTCAGAGTGAGCAATGATAATTTGTCTGAGTTCTGCCTTGAATCAATGGGAAATTTTGATGCTTCAAAAAGTGATTTAGAGTTACCAGAATTTTGGTCAAAGTCAATCTACTGAGGAGGCTGTCTCCAGGGAAAGCAGCTGCCAAACAGCCTCCTCAAGGCTTCAAGAAGCCATTCGAGCATCCATTAAGTGTATAAGGTATGGGAGAAGTGGGGTCCTTCTGCACAGCAAGGTATTCAAGCCGCATGAGTAGGAAAGAGAAGTTATGCCCTGAGATCCAGTCAGTGAATGTCCACATTCCAGATGAATTTGTCCATGTTTTGGAAATACTCATGAGTCTTTCAGCAAATCTGTGTTCCTGTCTGAACTCATCATGATGTCCACATATTAACTAAGGAGGCAGAGATAGAGTATTACTGTGATAAAGTCTCAACCCAACCAAAGCTGAGGACAGAAAACATCACTTCACCCAAAGTAACATGAGCAGTCACCAAGTGTCCCTTTGCCTACCAGTGTTGCTTAAGATACTTGAACATTTTTTAAAAGAAAAGTGTAGAGGATATTACTGAAAAATCAAGCCAATTGCAAAACAAAAGGGTGCTCCTGAAAACAGCTCATAAAAAGAAAGGATTCTCTTTCTTTTCTCCTCCCTCTTCCTCTCCTTGACTAAATGAAAAAAAAAATAAAAACAATCAATTTTTAGCCAAACATAAAGTACCAAAAATTTCTCTCTAGAACAATACTTCAAGAAAATGATATGCATCTGGAAGAAAATGAGACATACAATAGAAGTATTTTCTGAAGCATAACTCTAGTGTTGATAACACAATGCTGTTATCAAAAATAATGGAGCCCTTTGCCTGACATACAGGAATGAATTCAATTGTTAGCCACACATATATCTGTATTTTGAAAATGCAGTCAAAAGCTTTAACTGCCAAAAGGCTCAAGCATTAGCACTCAGACACAAAGCAGTTTAGAAGTGGGCTCCTTTATTTATCACTCATGTAACGATTAATCTTAAATCTCAATTGCACACAAAAATAGACGAGGCCCAGCTGAACTTTTGAACCCTTCTGAATTGGTTCATCTGAAGGATAGTTCAAGATCATTCCCATGCTGTACGCAGCAGTACTCAATGATATCTGTTCTGTATTACCTCCTCCATGATCAAGTCCATCTTTGTAAGCCTTGCAAAAGTTATGCCTTGGATACCAGCAGTTTGAGCAGGTTTAATCCTACCTTCTCCCTCTACTTTCAGGAGAAAGGGAGAATAGAGGAAAGAATAGGACTTACCTTCTTTTTAGAGTGTGTTCTGTCCTCCTCTTTAGCTGTTTTGTTATTTTTCCCAGCTCTGGAAAGCTTCTGCTCCCCAGACTGCTTGATGGTGATTTTGATCTCAGGAGGGCAAATATAGTTCTCCAAGTTCTTTGGGGGCTTCTTAGCTCTCTTGGTGGTCTGGATCTTTAGTTTTAAACTCCCTTCTGTGAAGTTAGCCTCCTTGATGGAAAATTCCTGCTCCTCCAGGCCATCTCCTGCCACCCATTTCTCACTGTCTGCATTGGAAGTGGAATCCACATCTCTCCCAGAACCCAACTCATCCTCTTCCTCAGGCTCCAGCCTTTCGCTGCTCACTGGGATTCCTTTGCCCGAGTTCGCCACAGGCAGCATTGTCTCCCCCACACAACCAGAGAGAGATGGAGTCTTCATAGAGGTGACAGCAGCTGGCAGAAAGTCTGCCTCACCTGCCCTTTGCCGAGAGCTGCCCAAAGTCTCCCTGGGCTCCATAGCAATGCTGCAATGCTGCAATGCGCTGGAGTTTTATCAGAGGGAAGGTGAGCGTGTGAGGGGATGAGGAGAGCAAGAGCAGGTACAATCCCAGGGAACAAATGGTAGCTGTTCACTTAATTCAATGTCCCAATAGCCAAGAGGCTGCAAAGATGTCAGAAGAGACCAAATCTGCCACTGTCAAAAGAAACGAGAAGAACAAAAGGAAATTAGCATGCATACATGCATCAAATGAAAGAGTGGAGATGACTGACACAGAGTACATTTGGGCTTCCCCTGCAGCACCTCAAGGGACTTCCTTGAAGCAAAATGGGAATGAAGGGTGGCCAGCATTTCTGAGGGCTGGATCTGGTATTGAAATGCAAAGAATGATAGCCACATATATTGCTAAATTGATGAATATTGATATATAAAAAACCCTAAAAGGGTGCATAAATGCAAACATCTTCAACTGTAGACTTGGGAAATGAATGAAGAGGCAACCAACTTGCCACATCCATGAACCTCTTGTTACTTCAGAGTGCTCGCTGTCACAGCTGTTTTTAGAGGGCGGCGGAGGGTGGGGTGGGGGGGAGGACAAAGCAGATACTTGCCTCAGATTAAGTAATAACCCAGTGACCATAACACAGAAAACATGGTGTTGCCCTAAGAAACAGTCAGAAGAGTTTCAAACTCCCTTTTCTCCCACTTCCCAGGGGAAAAGAGATGCCCTTGGCTGCCAGCTATTCTTGAGGAGACCCTGCTTTGGATTATTCATTACACACTGGACTAGGCGCACACTGTTGGCACTTAAAGGTGCTCCCTGGGATACTGGAAGTGCAGAAGGTTCCACCTGGGTGTCTTGTAGGTCATATCAGAGACCCAGGTATTAAAGGTGAGAGAAAAAATGTTTTGCAGAGTTTTCCATGCCTTTGGGTACCTCACACTCTGCGACAAAGATTTGGGCTGACTGAAGCGAAGACTGTGGGCTTTCTTTAATACACTGGAGATTGAACCCTTTAAGATGGATGCACTCATATTCAGTGTCTTACAAAGTCTCTGCCAAAGTTAATGGAAGAAGCTGTAAATGTTCAGCTGAGGCATACAATGTATCACCCAATGACACAGAAAAGCTAAGCCAAATACCAAACATATTGCTAAAAATATCCGTGTAGGGTGTTTTTAAAGGTGTTGACGTACTTTCATATACCCTCCTTAAAACTCCTCATACAATCACCCCCCACTGTCCATCATGGCAAGCCAATTTAGGCTACAGAATTAGCAGAAAAGTATCTCAGGGAGAAACAAAGATATTTTCTGCTCCTCTAGCAGAAATAGCTCCCTGGTGGGCCAGAGGAGTCTCATTTCTGGCATACGGAGAAGGAAACAAGAAGGCACTGCCAGGAGTATGTGCTGGGGGCGCAGACCTACTCTTTCAGCAGTAGCTCCCTCCTAGATTAGCTCTTCTGCATTGCCAAAACCCAACCCTCAACCAATTGGAAGCAAAATCTGAGCAGAGCCAGGGTTTTCCCAGGTCATTCTTAGGAGCAATAAACCATAAAGGAGAAGGAAAGATGATCTTGCTACCTATTACCAAATCATAACATCATTATCAATGTAGACTACTCTAAAGCATAGCTCACCAAGAAAAAACACATATCCTTATACCACTGGCTTCTTTCTGATTTTGAAAAATACCTTACACAAGCTTAGGATTGAAAAAGAAGTAATAACAAGCACCTTCTGTAAGTTCTATATCCACATTTCCACTGGAGTATGGCCATGGGTCACTGGTCTGATCCTGGCACATATGGCTACTAAAGTAAAGTCCTAAGTATCCTACAGCTCCATGTTGTCATTGGGTGATCTCCACTCAGGTCACAGCAGACACAAATTCAAGTAAAGTGCCCATAAGTAGCACAAGTTGATAGCTGAAGCAGAAAAAAAAAAAACAAAAAAACACACAACAAACCAAAAACAAACAAACAAAAAAGAAAAACTCAAACAAAACACCAAGGAAGAACTATCCCAGAGGGTGAACTCCCATTTGGACTTAGAGGTGGTTTCTGTAGCTCATAGTAGCCTGCACACCATAAAAACGCTTATGCTTAAGTTGCACATCTACTGGCAACCAGGAGGAAAGTAATTTCCCAGAGCTGCTGCCCCTGGTCATATTATTTAAGTTGATCTCGAAGAACTAACAGACCCAAGGTCACCTGCACCCCTGCCTTGACTCACCTTGCAGTCAGCAAACCTCTTCATTTTACCATCTGTGAAAAAAGGATCATGCTTACCTCATTCAAACCCATCGTAGGGTGGGTTATTTAAAGCCCTTACATAGTTTTGAACCCAAGCATTTACCATGTGATAGTCACTAATTACTAACACAATTAGAACATTAAAGCCACCTAGTTGCAGGGAGCTGCTCCACCTAATTGAGCAACCTGGCACCTCGCCCTTCCTTCATGCCTATGGAAGTGGTGGGGTGGTGGGACTCAGGGTTACCTTCCTCTTCCAACCTGTCTAATCTAAAAAAAAAAAAAGGTTGTCCTATTTTCCTATTTATCTGCCATGTTGCATTGTTAATCTCCTTGGAAAGGGACACAATGTACACACACTCCTGGGCTGCAACACAAACATAAGGTGGTAAGAGCTCTGCGGGTGCAGCATTCCAGGGAGTTACTGCTGTGGTATGCACAAATGTACAATGGGCACTCTGTGCTGGCCTCCGCCCACAGGCTTTTAACCTCTCTCACTGCTGGTGAAAAAGAGAAGGCTTCACAGGCACGGCAGCAGGATGAGTCCACTGCCAGTAAGAGCACGCAGAGAGACCATGGCCATCAGTGTAATGAACCAACCTGCTTGGGACCCTATGTTGAATAAGAGCTGAGATAAAATTCATGGCTCCATGCTGGGAAGGGTCTTTCAAGTTTTGAGTCATTGGGTAATACTTTATAGAGGGTGAATAAAAAGCCAGGTTTCTGATCTCAGTTCTGGTTGTGGATCTTGGACCCAAGCTTTGGGTCATGATGCTTGGCCTTGTTCACATCCAGGTCAGTAGAAACAAGGAACAGATGACTCAGGTCATTGCATTGCATCAGTGTCTGGTGAATTCATGGTGAAAATCTTACTGAAAAATACTGTCCTCCTGTTCTGCTGAGAGCCTGCAGTTGATATCACCAGACCTGCAGAGAGCAACAAATAACCCTGCGTTCAAATGCCACAAAGAATTAACTGAGTCACTGTTTAGGGCATCTCCTTTCTTTCCTCTAGGGTTAATAGTAAAATGACTTGGGTGCTGGGACATTGTACTTGTCTTTCTTGTTTGGGTAGGCTACCTGTGCTTTGACTAATTAGAAAACCTCACTTCAGGCTTCTGAATGTGTAACCTCTTCTGGAAATCTTCTCATCATAGAATCACAGAGCTGCTCAGGTTGCAAGGGACCTCAGAGATCATATAGTTCCAACCCCCCTGCCATGGGCAGGGAGGCCACACAATAGACCAGGTTGTCCAGGGCCACATCCAACCTGGCCTTGAACACTGCCAGGGATGGGGCATCCACAACCTCTTTGGGCAAGCTGTTACAGTGCCTAACCACCCTATGGGTAAAGAACTTCCTTTTAATCTCCAGTCTAAATTTCCCCTCCTTCACTTTGCAACAATTCCCCCTTGTCATATTACAATCGGACTAGCTGAAAAGTCTCTCCCCTTCTATCTTGTAGTCCCCCTTTAGGTACTGATACACTGCTATAAGATCCACAGAATCACAGAATGTTAGGGGTTGGAAGGGACCTAGAAAGATCATCTAGTCCAACCCCTCTGCCAGAGCAGGATCACCTAGACGAGGTCACACAGGAATGTGTCCAGGCGGGTCTGGAATATCTCCAGAGAAGGAGACTCCACAGCCCTCCTGGGCAGCCTGTTCCGGTGCTCTGTCCACCTTATTGTAAAAAAGTTTTTCCTCAGGTTAATACTAAACCTCCTGTGGTCCAACTTGCTCCCATTCACTCTTGTCCCAACATTAGATGACATTGAGAAGAGCCTGGCTCCCTCCTCCTCACATTCACCCTTAACATATTTGTAAACATTAATGAGGTCCCCTCTCAGTCTCCTCTTCTCCAGGCTGAAGAGACCCAGCTCACTCAGCCTGTCCTCATAGGGCAGATGCTCCACTCCTTTCANTTCAGCCAGTTCTCAATCCATCTCACTTCACAGTCTCCCAATCCACACTTCTTAAGTTTGGCAATGAGGATACCATGGGAGATGGTATCAAAAGTATCCTCTCGAAGCCTTCTCTTTTCCAGGCAGAACAACCCCAACTTGTTCAGCCTATCCTCATAGGGGAGATTCTCTAGTCCTTTGGTCATCTTTGTGGCCCTCCTCTGGACCCAATCAAACAGGCCCACATCTTTTTTATGCTGAGGACCCCAGAACTGGATGCAGTACTCCAGGTGGGGTCTCACTAGGGCAGAGTAGAAAGGCTCCCCTCTCCAGACTACCTGCAAGCAGAAGTGCTGAATGGACAGTAATAAACACATTTCCTCCAGCAGCTTTTCTGCCTTAGCTGGCAAGGTGCAGATCTGGAAATCTAGGAGGGAAGCAGATCTTGCAGGAGACCTCTAGATCTATTTTAAACACCCAAGAGATGGGGGCTATCTAGACTTTAAGTGCTCACTCAAACTGTCCTTTTGTGCCTCTGAGTCTCAGCAGCAAGTCCTGTTCAATAAGCAACTGCAAAGGCATTTCACCATATGAATTAAGCTCCTGGAGGAAAGTGTTGCCAGTAGCAGGCTTCCTGCAGTCAAGTTAAACTTGAGGAGGGTGAATGACAACAAATTTCACGGAGGCTGGTATTACCTCTTAATTAGAGAGAGATTCACTCTTCCTCTGATAATTTCTGGGAAATAATCAAATGACAGCATGCTCAGCCTTGCTACGGCTGCTCATGTTTTTCATCAGCTCCTCTGGGCACCTCAAACACACTTCTGGAGGCATAGGCCTAAAGTACAAGACCTCCCTTTGGGTCATACTAGATGCTTCCCATTAAGAGATCTGAATATTCTCCCTTCTCCTGCCTCAGGCAACTACTCATGCTTGTACATATTCAGATGTCAGGACTACAAAGTGATTAAGCTGAAAATTTGCTGAGGACAAAAACAGAGGTGAGAGCCCACAGCAGCAGGGGAAGACATCAACTGATACGGGATTCTCCATGAAACAAAAGTGGGCATAATACTGTGCTTTTGCCCTAAGCACAGAAGCAATCAGATAAAGTAACAAGCAAATGCTGATTAGACAAATGCAAACAAGCCAAGTTCACTGCTTAGTGTTTGTGCTGCTTCTCTGATTTGCACTGGGAGCACCAACAAAAAGCTTGGAGCAATATTACAAGATGCTTCCCAGATCCCACAGTAGACTAATCCCAGGCATAACTGTAGCTATTGAGACTGCCTTCTTTCTATCCATAGAGTTCAAAATGCCATAAGGTCAAAAAATAAAAAATTTTCTACTGGACATATTCAAGCGAGGGAAACTGAGGCACAAGTCTTGAGAGTGTCATAGTGACCATAGAGTCCACATCTCCTCCAACTCCACATCTATCATGTTGCCTTTGGATCTCACATGCAAAGAATAACAAGAAGGGATTCTACAGGTACATCAATGAAAAAAGGAAGGTCAAAGAAAACATACCCCCCCTGAAGAGCAAGAATGGAAAACTAGTAACAACAGATGAGGAGAAGGCTGAGGTTCTCAACAATACTTTTTCTCCTGTCTTCACTGGCAACCTCTCTCCCAACACCTCCAAAGTTAAAAAACCACAAGGTGTGGACCAGGGCAGTGAAGTTCCTCCTGCTGTATGTGAAAGTCAGGTTCATGACCTCCTGAGGAACCTTAATATACATAAGTCTATGGCACCTGATGGGATGCACCCCAGAGTCCTAAAAGAATTGGCTGATGTCACCAAGCCACTCTCAATAATATTTGAGAAATCCTGGCAGTCAGGTGAAGTCCCTAGTGACTGGAAGAAGGG
>VWZO01021188.1:0-29214 GCA_013396975.1 Bucco capensis
GCACACATTGCCACCTCAGCTCCAGCTTTTCATCTACCAGTCTCCCCAAATCCTTCTCCTCAGGGTTAGTTACCCAGAGATCACCTTTGCCACCAGGTTGCTTCACCTCCTTTCTGCAGGCTCTGGAGTTCAGCCTCCTTTCAAGTCTTTTCTTGTTAAAAGAGGTTTTTGTGGTAACTTTCTTCTGGTTACAGCTTCAGACATCTCTCCTCTTAATTCCTCCTTTTGTAGTGAGTGCAGCACTGGTTGTGCTTTCCCTACTCCCTGCTTATTATCACTCATCCAGTGATTTAAACCAGGTGAGCATATCATGCCAAGTTAAAAAGGACTTAGGTTAACAACCTGAAGCCTCCCAAAGATTAAAGCCAATTATTGCTAGATTTTTTTTCACTCTGCTTTATTTTCTCCAAGAGGTTAAGCAACTTTGAGGTTATATGACCAGCTTCTTTTTACCTCTTTTTTCTTGTTCTAAGGGACCTGTGGAGATCACCCAGTGCATCCTCCCTGCTCCAGCAGGCTCAGCCCCAGCAGCTTGCCCAGCATCCCCTCCAGCTGCCCTTGCAATCTCTGCACACCAGGAGACTCCCCAAGCTCTCTGGGCAGCCTGGGCCAGGGCTCTGCAGCCTCACCCCAAACAACTTGCTCCTGCTGGCTTCCAGTGTGTGCCCATTGCCTCTTGGCACCACTGAGCAGACCTCTAAGATCATGTCTAACTGTTCACCCAACATCACCACATCACCACTGAGTCATGGCTCTCAGCACCACATCTCCATGTCCTTTCAATCCCTCCAGGAATGAGGGCTCCATCTCCAGCCTGGGCCAATCCTTAAACACTCTTCCAGGGAAGAAATACTTCTTAATATCCAACTTAAACCCCTGGCACAACTTGAGGCTGTTTCTTCTTGTCCTTATCTACTTGTTCCTTGAGAGAAGAGACCAACCCCCACCCAGCTCCAACCTCTTGTTAAGGAGGTGGAGAGAGCAAGAAGGTCTCCCTTGAGCCTTCTTCCTCTGCCTTTTCACTTTCCAGAATCCTTCAGGCATGAACACAAGCTGCAGACACTTTTCTAGCTGGAAGCCTTTTGAGGGAGTGCTGAATCAGGCAAAAGGAAATGTTACAGAGAGATCTCAATGAAGCAGTAATTAAAAGAATTCATAACATCTGAATTCCCTCCCCTTACTGCCTTCCTAGGCCTTTTTTCTCTCCCCCAAAATCTTGGCTGGCTGCTCATTTTTCAGTTGCATCTCATCTCTGTTCTTGCATCCAGAAGGCAACTGGATGCTGGTTTTCTGTCTGCTCAGCAGATACAAAGCTGAAAAGATCTGGGTTGGAGCTGCAGAAGTTCAGACACACTGCAGGAAGTTGACTGTGCAGAATTAAAGGCCTGTTTCCTCTTTGGGACTTAAGTATTTGGTCAGAGAGAAGATAGTTTGGGGTTGGGGTTTTTTTTTTCAGTCAAAAAGAAGGTTTTGGGGGTTTTAGTATTCCATGTTTCAAGTTGGAGGTGCAACACCAACTGAGCAAAGGGATCAAGAGGACTTTCCATCCTGCTTGGGCAATTATGGACACTGAAGTAGAAGCTTTTTAGGAGCTATTTCTTTCATTGCAAGGGCAGCTGGAGGGGATGCTGGGCAAGCTGCTGGGGCTGAGCCTGCTGGAGCAGGGAGGATGGACTAGATGATCCCCAGAGGTCCCTTCCAATCTCTCCCATGCTCCCAAGAAAGAGATGAAAAGGACTTCAATTTGCTAAAGGCCTCATCAAATCTCTTCTGACCTCCTCGAATGCAGTTAGGCTTTTTTGGCTCTAACTCACTGTAATTCTGCTCCACAACAACTTGATCTCATTACACAGACCTAACAAAACCTCCCAGAAAGGGCATTAAGAGTTGGACTCTCCCCATTCCCTCATTCTACAAGCAAGGTGACTGCAGGCTGCAGAAGAAACATGTCCAAGCCCTGAGGGAAACATGCTTGCTCAAATATGCCAGAGATGGGGCAAGCTTTGGGTAAGGTAAATGCCACTCATCCATCATCATCACCAGAGACAGGTCAGCAGAAACTTCAACCTTGCTTTGAGGACAATGCCTCCTAGGCAAGGAGAAGACTCCATGAGGATGATGAACTTACAGCCCCAGCCAAACTATCACACAAGCAAGGAGGCTTCTTCCCATCAAGCCAACACCAACAAGGACAACTGGCTTATCAAGTGAATCCCCAAGGTTATAGACATCCTCCCATGTTCTCATTCCTCAAACAAGCCCAAATGGAAGACAAATATTTGCCTAGAGCAGCTAAATCCAAAGACTCAATGTCCATCATGGAACACAAGTTCCGCAGAAGCTGAGAATCACTGTGTGCGCATCAAGCAGTGGTTTGCTCAGGGATTAATAACTTGGAATAGGTGGGAAAAGACCTCCAAGATCATCCAGTCCAACTTCCAGAGGGAAAGCAGTACAAAGCTGTCAGCTCTGCAGAGCCTGACAGTCTCTCCTCCCCGCACAAGACTTGCATGACAGCAAGCTCCACGGAGATTGACATCTTTCCCTCCCACCCATGCCTGCTGCAGCCTAGAAACTCTTCCCCCAGTATCCTGCTCTTCTTGACAGACATCCCTGGTATTAGCATATCCTTTCTAAACTCAGCAATCAATGCAGGGCTGACTTGGCAACTCAATCCAACACAAAAGGAACCTATTCAGCTGCCGAGCGCGGGCAGCGTTTGCATTGCTCTACCAAAAGCAACCCCAAAAAGAACATGAAGAGATCTTGCCACAGCAGTGAAATCACTTCATTAGTGAGAAGGAAGCAGGTAAGAATTGGAATAGGCTGTCCAGGGAAGTGCTGGAGTCACTATCCCTGGAAGTGTTCAGAAGACAGGGAGATGTGGTGCTGCGGGACATGGTTTAGTGGTGACCTGGCAGTGTTAGCTGACTCAAGCATCTTTGAGGGCTTTTCCAACCTTCAGGATTCCAAGACTATCCATCCTTTAGCCTTCTGTCTTCCATTCCAGCCTGCCCTCTCTTCTCCCAACACTTAGCCACTTTCCCTCCTCCCTTTCATCCTTCATTTCTCCTCTAACAAAGAGTAAGCTTCCAAACACCACAGCAACATCCTCTCCTCCTCCATCAACACTGCTCCTTCCATCCCATAATAGCTGCTCTTCTTGCTCACTCCCTGTTTCTGCATCCCAGACTCTGAGCTGCTCCCCTCAGCAGGGACTTTTCAAGGTAAGATTCCTTTGTTGAAGCATCATCACCTGCCTAGGAGCATGGAAAAAGAACTCTGAGTGCACACCACACACACACAAAATAAAGAGGTGGTTTGGGGTTTTTTTTAAGCATTAATACCAAAAGAACTCAGCCCAAAAATCAGAGGATAAATAAGGACCAACATTTAAAGCATTTGTGTGCTTCTTCCCTCCTCTTGCTAATAGTCCCAATTACACAGGTTAGTCATTTACCTCTCAGAGGACAAAAAGTCTCTCTGAAAATACTCAGGGAACACCTCTGAAACTTTATTGAGGGGAAGAAGCAGCTCAGCTCAAACACAGAGGTACCCACCCTCCATCCATAGCCAAGAAAGCAGACCTCAGACTAAGGCAAGCCAAGAAGAGAGCTGGAATTTCTTCCCTGGGATGCTACAGGTTGAGAAGGTGAAGAGATCTCCAAGCAGAGAGAAGATGCTGCACATGGCATTAGCCAGCAGGGCCAAGGAGCTTGCTGGATCAGCTCTTTCATCCTCCTGCCCCATGAAGGTTGAGTTTAACCTAGCTAGAGATCCACTCTCCTCTGAAGAGCCAAAAGCTTTCTCTTTCTAAAGTCTTCTCAAATGGTCCTACTCTTGCTAGCAGAAGCTCCCCAGCAGCTTGGTATCAGCACATGGTCCTCCAGTGGCTGAAGATTGTGTTCAAGAGCAAAGCTAGCTCCATGTCTTCAGAGAACTGGAGCAGCCCAAGCCTGAGGATGGACTGCAAGGAGCTTTTTAGCTAAATCAACTTAACTACATGGAATTTGCATCTGGCTGGAGACAGAGGAGCTAGAGAACAAGCAGTCCTGACACATCAGGTGCAAAAACCTGCAGGCTATGGGTTGAGATGTGGTTGTTCCTCTCTCTCTCTCTCTAGTCAAGGCACCTGAATTCTGCTCTCCTCTCCAGGCACAAATCCACCTCCCATCTGTGGTGAGGAGTTTTGACAGCAAAGTGGCCAATGGCAAGGGCACAGCTAACAGATTGATTCATCTTGGCCATGGTGCTTTACAGCAAACATTTTCATACAAACATAGAAGCAGTAAGGTTGAAAGAGATCTCTAAGATCATCAAGTCCAACTGTTAGCCTAATTATTGCCAAATCCACCACTAAGCCATGGCCTCAGCAGCACAGCTCCAGGGATTTCCAATCCCTCCAGGGATGGAGACTCCATCATTGCCCTGGGCAGCCTGGA
Organism: Bucco capensis; assembly: GCA_013396975.1. Lineage (NCBI taxonomy): Eukaryota > Metazoa > Chordata > Aves > Piciformes > Bucconidae > Bucco > Bucco capensis. Next base: position 4,443 of record VWZO01021188.1, read on the forward strand.
CAACCCTTTTGGGGAAGAAATTGTTCCTCTTGTCCAACCTAAATCTCCCCTGGTGCAATGTGAAGCTGTTTCCTCTCATCCTGTTGTTTGTTCCTTGGGAGAAGAGACCAACCCCCAGCTGGCTCCAAGCTCCTTGCAGGGAGACCTCTCAGGTCTCCCCTGAGCCTCCTCTTCTCCAGCCTAACCAAGCCCAGTTCCTCAGCTGCTCCTCAGCACACTTGTGCTCTAGACCCTTCCCCAGCTTCCTTGCCTTTCTCTGGACACACTCCAGCACCTCCATGTCCTTGTGGGAGTGAGTGAGGAGCCCAAAGCTGAGCCCAGGCTTGGAGCTGTGTCCTCCCCAGTGGCCAGGCCAGGAGGACAATCCCTGCCCTAGTGTTGCTGCCACACTAGTGCTGCTCCAAGCCAGGATGCTCTTGGTCTTTAGAAGATGTTTACTCTCCTTCCTTCCTCCCAGCTGATGCAGGTTGCATAGTGTTTACTACCTGGAGCTGGATGAAGCATTATCACATTCTCCATCCATCCCCTACCTCTATCACAGGATCTAAGGGGCTGGAAGAGACCTCTGTAGATGATCTAGTCTAATCCCCCTGCAAGAGCAGGGAGAGGAGCTGTTGTTTGTTGCTGTTGTGGTGTTGCTGAGGTGAGGAGATGCTCTTCAGCAGGCAAGCAGACCTCAGCAGTGTTTGTCTAAGCTGTTTCAGTCTGGAGGAGAGACATGCTTGTTGACATGGTGAAGAGCTCCTAGCCTGGCTAATTGCTTGAAGAACAAGCACTGGATGCATGCATGGTTGGAGAAAGAAGCCCTTGGCAGGAGATAGCTTGTGCTGCTGAGCAGAAAGCAAGTGGGGAAAGTGCTGTCCTGCAAGATAGTGATGCCTGGGAGGTTTAGGATGATCCTGTTCACTTCAACCTGGGGAGAAGTCATGGTAAGCTTCAGTAGCAGTGTCCCCTCCCCAACCTGGGGGTTCTGGAGGCTGCAGAGCTCCTGTGCTGGTCATGGCAACTCATTTGAGACTAGACAGTTAGTGGTGGGCATCCTTGGGAGAAATGTCCTAACTGTGGTCATTCAGCATCTTAAGTCTTAGAGGAAACAGCCTCAAGTTGTGCCAGGAGAGGTTTAGCTTGGGTATGAGGAATAATTTCTTCCCTAAAAGGATTGTCCAGGCCACTGCTGGAGTCCCCATCCCTGCAGGGCTTCAACCAACATTTAGATGTGGCACTTTGCAACATCATTTAGTGACATAGTAGTGTTGGGTCAACAATTGGACTTGATCTTGGAGGTCTTTTCCAACTTATCATGATTCTATCATCCTAAAAACATCTTTCAGCTCCCCACAGCTAGTGCCAGGCTAGCACTGCAAGATGAGCTCAGTTAGATTGGTTTCTGGAAAGAACTGGTTAAGCTCCCAAGGCTCTAACAGCTCCCAACTCCTCAACAAATGCATCTTAGGAGCTGTGCTTTCCTCTTTGTTCTGGTTTCCAGTACATTTCAGACATTTGAGGTGAAAGAAGTGACTTTGCCTCTACCCCCACCTCAAGGTTGACATTCAACTGTGTAAACATCTGCTGGAGGTACCAAGTTCACCTTGCAAATGGCCTAAATTCAGGCTCCTTATCCCCATCCTTTTGTAAACATCTCCCACCTAGATATATTTGTTGTATTAAATGTTCATTAAGGGATGCTTTCAACGTTCCAAAAATCAGCTGAGAGCAAGCCTGAAACTCATTTGAATGAGGCTTTGAGAAAAGAGCCAGCTTCATGGAGGGGGAGGAAAGAAAAAAAACCCTCAGGCATTTAGCTTGTCATTCAGGCTGTCAGCCCAGAGCCTGAATTCATCTGCTTAGGCAGCAAGGGAGAAAAGGAGAAGGAGTTCAGTTAACACCAAGCACTCAGGCCACACTCACCCAGCTCAGGCACTGCACCACTACACTGCCTGGCTGGGGGGGGGGGAGTCATTAATGATTTGGATGAAGGGGGACAGTGTTCCCTCAGCAAGTGTGTGGATGATCCCAAGCTTGGAGGAATGGCTAGAACCCCAGAAGCTGTGCTGCCATCCAGAGTGACCTGGACAGGCTAGAGACATGGGCAGGGAGAAACTTAATGCCATTTAACAAGGGGAAGTGTAAAGTACTGCATCTGGGAAAGACCAACCCCATGGATCAGTACAGACTGGGAACTGATGTGTTGGAGAAGAGCCCTGGGGAAAAAGCTCTAGGAGTGCTGGTGGCTAGGAGGATGCCCATGAGGCAGCAATGTGCCCTTGTGGCCAAGAGGCCAANGCTGCCTGGACACATTGCTGTGTGAGCTGGTCTAGGTTATCCTGCTCTGGCAGGGGGGTTGCACTAGATGATCTTTCTAGGGCCCTTCCAACCCCTGACATACTGGGATACTGTGAAAGAGGGCAGAAAGCTCAGAAAAAGGACACAATCACACAATCAGTAAGGTTGGAAGAAACCAAGATCATCAAGTCTAATTAATACTGCCAAGTCCACCACTAAGCCATGTTCCTCAGTATCACAGCTCCAGGGCTTTCAAACCCTCCAGGGATGGAGACTCCAGCACTGCCCTGGAAAGCCTGGACAATCCTTATGGGAAGAAATTGTTCCTCTTGTCCAAGCTAAACCTCCCCTGGAGCTACTTGAGGCTGTTTCCTCTCATCCTGTTGCTTGTTCCATGGGAGAAGAGACCAATCCCCCCCTAGCTCCAAGCTCCTTGCAGGGAGTTGGAGATACCAAGAAGGTCTCCCCTGAGCCTCCTCTTCTCCAGCCTAACCAAGCCCAGTTCCTCAACTGCTCCTCAGCACACTTGTGCTCTAGACCCTTCCCCAGCTTCCTTGAGGTTTTAACAAACTTCAACCTCTTAAACTAAGAGAGCATCTCTTGAGCTCTGAGAAATGTCCAGAAGAAAAGAACTGGCAGAAAAAGAACCTTAATCAGTCATAATTTATCCCCAAAATAGCCACTCCAATGGATTCTTGGATACCATTTTTCATTCCAACCTCATAATACATCTATCATGTGCAAGAATACAAGGGCAGGAGCATCCTTTGCTCTTATTCCTGCAGAGCAAGCCCAAGCATCCTGGCTTCAGAGCCTTCTGCAGACCACCAAGCCCAAACACACCTAGTTAAGGTTTGGAGCATCCCAATGGAGGCAGGGAGAAGCCAGCACCACAGCAACAGCTTAAAGTCCTAAATACCATCCCAGGTAAGGTCTGGAGCATCCCAATGGAGATAGAGAGAACCCAGCACCACAACAACAACTGAAAGCCCTAAAACCCATCCCAATACAGGTAGGGAGCATCCCAATGGAGGAAGAGAGAAGCCAGCACCACAACAACAGCTGAAGGCCCTAAAAAACCATCCCAGTTAGGGTTTGGAGCATCCCAATGCAGGTAGGGAGAAGCCAGCAGCACAAAAACAGCTGAAAAGCCTTAAAACCATCCTAGTTAAGGTTTGGAGCATCCCAATGGAGGCAGGGAGAAGCCAGCACCACAGCAACAGCTTAAAGTCCTAAATACCATCCCAGGTAAGGTCTGGAGCATCCCAATGGAGATAGAGAGAACCCAGCACCACAACAACAACTGAAAGCCCTAAAACCCATCCCAATACAGGTAGGGAGCATCCCAATGGAGGAAGAGAGAAGCCAGCACCACAACAACAGCTGAAGGCCCTAAAAAACCATCCCAGTTAGGGTTTGGAGCATCCCAATGCAGGTAGGGAGAAGCCAGCAGCACAAAAACAGCTGAAAAGCCTTAAAACCATCCTAGTTAAGGTTTGGAGCATCCCAATGGAGGCAGGGAGCAGCCAGCACCACAACAACAACTGAAAGCCCTAAAAACCATTCTAATTAGGGTTTGGAGCATCCCAATGGAGGAAGAGAGAAGCTAGCAGCACAACAACAGCTGAAAGCCCTCAAAAACCATCCCAGTTAGGGTTTGGAGCAACCGAATGCAGGCAGGGAGGAGCCAGCTCCACAGCAACAGCTAAGGCCCTAAAAAACCATCCCAGGTAAGGTTTGGAGCATCCCAATGCAGGTAGGAAGGAGCCAGCAGCACAACAGCAGCTGCAAGCCCTAAAAACCATCCCAGGTAAGGTTTGGAACATCCCAGTGCAAGTAGGGAGGAGCCAGCAGCACAACAACAGTTTAAAGTCCTAAATACCATCCCAGGTAAGGTTTGGAGCATCCCAATGGAGGCAGGGAGGAGGCAGCATGTAGGAGGCTTTGCTGTTAAGCCTGGGCTGAAGAGCTGTGTGCCAGGCAGTGCCCAGCATGACTCCTCAGGCAGCAGCACAAGGCAAGCTCAGAGCTCCAGCTAACCCAGCTCACAGCTCACCCAGCAGGGCATTTGCTCAGCACAATCCTTCCCCATACAGGAAAGCAAAGAAAATCAATCCTTGATATCATTCTTCTAGCTACCATTTGAGAAAAAGAGAGGAATATTCCCTGTATTTCTGCAGTACATGGATACCAAACTCTGCTGACAGCACAAAAGGGCATCTCAACCCCTCCAAGAAGAAATCTAAGCCAATTCCAGAGATCCTGAGAGGCTCTAACACCTTCAAACAAGTGTTGCCAAACCATCAAAACCCAGCTGGATGCTATGTGCAAATACAACCTTGCCTAGGAGGGGGAAAAAAAAAAACCAAGCCCATCTTCCTCCCCAATAAAACAAATCCCTGTGTATTTTTAGCTTGCCTAAGAAGATTACACAAGGGGTTTAGGAAGATATTTACACCAGGTATTGACAAACTAGTGAAGTATCTCCAGTGGCCTTGAGGACTTGCTGCTTCACTCCTGGCACAGATCTCCAAAGGAGATAGCAAGTGTCCCATAGCAGGAGCTGTTGGGACAGGACAAGGGGTGATGGCTTGAAACTTAAAGAGAGAGATTTAGGCTAGAGAGAAGGAAGAAATTGTTTAAACAATGTGGTGAGAGCCTGGCCCAGCTTGCCCAGAGAGGTTGGGAGATGTCCTATCCCTGGAACCATTCCAGGTCAGGTTGGCTGGGAGCATCCTGCTCTAGCTGCAGATGTCCCTGCAGACAGCACTGGGATTGGCCTAGATGCCCTTTGGAGCTCATCTTGCCACCCAAACCCTTCTGTGATTCTCTGAGCTACTCCATTGGAAAGCTTGGAGCTGAGGTTTTCCCTCACAAACTTCCCCATTAAGACACAGCTATTCAATGAAAGCACAGAGCAAAAGAAACCCCAAACAGCCCACACTACAAATCTGACCCTCACTGGGCCAAGAGGCATGAGGAGATCTATTCTACAGCCTAAGAACAGCAGGGGGGTTGCCTTAGCTCCCCTTTCCTGCTCCATTCCCACCCAAACCCTTCTGGGAGTCACTGGATCTAATGGGAAAGAAGAAATGGCATTGCTTTAAAACAACAGCTTGGCAGTTTGGAGCCAAGACAAAGCAATCTCATTCCCCTTGTTCCCTGCTCCAGTTCCATCAGCCAAGCCATTCCAGTGGCCACCACAAGCAAGGTGGAATCATTAACTCCTAGCCCATGTGCACAACCACCAGGGAATTCCTCAGGCCACACTCCTGGAAGGAGAATTGCTCAGTTGATCAACTTGACTCAAGGAAAAGTCCTTCAACATGCACCAGAGAGCCTCCTCTTGTCCATCAAGTGATACTCAAATGCCCATCCAGATCCTGATACTTTCTTTAGGAACCAGAGGTCTCCATCAACACCACAGAGCTCAAGCCAACTCAGCAAGGAAAATAAAACATTGGCTTCTTGGACTTCAAAAGGGATTTCTGCTTTAGGAATTGCCCCAGGGAGCACAACTCAAGGATCCAAGCATCAACCTCTACTTGCTCTAGAGAAGTAAGCATTTTCTGCAGCAAGCATCACCAAAAAAAGCAAAACCCTTTTGCTGCTACTGTCACTCCTCAGCTTGAAAGTTGCATTGACAAGGACCAACCCTGAGCTGTAAGGAGAAAGGATCAGCTTGTGGTTAAAACATGGGAGTTATACATCAGGAAAAACCTTGGATCTGTTTTCAGCTCTGCTAGAAACAGTCACCAAGATCCTGAAGCAAGTCCAGTTAGGAAAACACTCTTCCTTGGGAATTTGGCATCCTGGCTTGGAGCAGCACTAGGGCAGGGATTGTCATCCTGGGGAGGACACAGCTCCAAGCCTGGGCTCAGCTTTGGGCTCCTCACTCACTCCCACAAGGACATGGAGGTGCTGGAGTGTGTGCAGAGAAGGGCAAGGAAGCTGGGGAAGGGTCTAGAGCACAAGTGTGCTGAGGAGCAGCTGAGGAACTGGGCTTGGTTAGGCTGGAGAAGAGGAGGCTCAGGGGAGACCTTCTCACTCTCTGCAACTCCCTGCAAGGAGCTTGGAGCCAGCTGGGGGTTGGGCTCTTCTCCCAAGGAACAAGTGATGGGACAAGAGGAAACAGCCTCAAGTTGTCCCAGGGGAGGTTTAGCTTGGCCATGAGGAACAATTTCTTGCTGGCAAGGGTTGTCCAAGCCTGTCCCAGGCTGCCCAGGGCAGTGCTGGAGTCTCCATCCCTGGAGGGGTTGGAAAGCCCTGGAGCTGTGCTGCTGAGGCCATGGCTTAGTGGTTGAGCTGGCAGTGCTGGCTCAGGATTGGACTCTATGACTTTAAAAGATCTTTTCTAACCAGAATGATTTCTGACTCTATGATCTGAAAATAATTCTGTGTTAAGAGTGAACAGTACCATTTACACCATGGAAATACATCCTAGTTACTCCAAAAAAATCAAGTCAGGGATGAAACAGCCATCCTGACTTCTCTCAGCTCTTGGGTAACAAATCCTCTTGACACAGATGAAGTATTTCCACCCTAACATCTTCTCATCACACCTCTGTCCCTTCACCCTTTTATGTTCAGATTTCATGGCTCAAAGTTCTCTCTCTCTCTGAGGTTACTTTGGACTTTTTGCCTGATTGCTTGAAGGGAAAAAGAAATCCTACCCCAAACCTTTAAGAGCCCAGGAGAACCTGTCAAGCTAAGTAAAAACTATCTCCAGCTCAATGGAAAGAACTCCAGGGACCTTTCATCTATCAAGGAGAACTAGTAGTGTCTTTGGAGCTCATGAGAAACGCTCAAGTTAATTCAAATTCATTTAGTGATCATGAAGCTCAACTACCCCAGCAGCAAAAAATAACCAGGAGATAAATTAATAGAACTTCACCTTCAAAGCCACAACTTCACTCTCAGCCCATAGAAGGAATGATGAGGATAGAAAAACATCTCTCAGTCACTGACCAGTGCTTGAGCAAGCTCTTTCCTTTGCTCTCAGATAAGTGTCCTGATGCAACAGCAAGAGGAGAATTGTGCAATAGTATTTGGAGGCATCAAAACAGTGCCAGATTGGAGCAAAAAAAAAACTAAACCAACCCTGACTTTTCTGCACTGAAACAGATTTTAAGCACGTTCTGAAAGAGGGAGACTTCTCTGCCCTGAACAAAAGTGATTCCACTCTGGGGACACCTCACCTGGAGTCCTGGGTCCAGTTCTGGAGCTCCCAGGACAAGAAAGAGCTGGAGGGACTGGAAGGTGACCAGAGCAGGGCCACAGGATGAGCAGAGGCTGGAGCACCTCTCCTCTGAGGACAGGCTGAGAGAGTTGGGATTGTTCAGTCTGGAGAAGGCTCCCAGCAGACCTTCTTGTGGCCTGCCAGGATCTGCAAGAGGGCTGGGGAAGGACTTGTTAGGATGTCAGGGAGTGCTAGGACTAGGGGGAATGGATCCAAGCTTGAGGAGGGGAGATTTAGGTTGTTTAATAGATGTACATTAAGAGCAAAGTGAAGCTCAAACTGGAAGGCAAGAGAGGTTGGAGATGACAGAGTTTTCAGTCATTGTTCCTATAAGGGTTTTTGTTTTGTTTTTTNTAGGGTTTTTTGTTTTGTTTTTTGTTGTTGGTTTTTTTTACTTTAAATATACACTAAATCCTTACTCAAATATTTATCTCAACTCTTCATGCCTATGGAAACTGCTGATGTACTTTTAGGCTGAAGAGCCTTCATCCCAAGCATGTCAGCAATAAACAGGCTGCAGTCACAGCATCCCAGCATGCTGAAGGGGTTGGGAAGGGAGCTCTAGGGATCATCCAGTCCAACTCCTCCTGCTCCAGCAGGCTCAGCCCCAGCAGCTTGCCCAGCATCCCCTCCAGCTGCCCTTGCAATCTCCGCACCCCAGGAGACTCCCCAAGCTCTCTGGGCAGCCTGGGCCAGGGCTCTGCAGCCTCACAACAAACAACTTGCTCCTGCTGGCATCCAGTGTGTGCCCATTGCCCCTTGGGCTGGCCCTGGGCACCCCTGAGCAGAGTGTGGCCCCAGCCTCTTGCCCCCTGCACCCTTCAGCTCTTGCTCAGCATGCAGCAGCTCCCCTCTGCCTCTGCTCTGCTCCAGGCTAAGTTACAGAAGCTCTTCCCTGACACCTCCTGAGTCTGTCTCTACTTGCAGCAAGGATTAGTTGAATGTAAAGGTGGCTGAAGACAGCAATGAGACACAGCTTGGCTCTAGCAACCCCCCCAGGAGTCAAGGTAAGCAAAGCACAGAGACTCTGCACTGTTGTGCTTCCCTACCTAAAAAAAGAAGTGTACTCCAGATCCCATTTCAGAGGCAAGACAAGAAATGACAAATCTCCTTGAATCACATCACTCCCTCCCCTAAGCAGCTTATTTGTTTGTTTAGTTGCAGGCACAATGGGAGCCTGAGCTCATNAAAGATCTTTTCTAACCAGAATGATTTCTGACTCTATGATCTGAAAATAATTCTGTGTTAAGAGTGAACAGTACCATTTACACCATGGAAATACATCCTAGTTACTCCAAAAAAATCAAGTCAGGGATGAAACAGCCATCCTGACTTCTCTCAGCTCTTGGGTAACAAATCCTCTTGACACAGATGAAGTATTTCCACCCTAACATCTTCTCATCACACCTCTGTCCCTTCAGCCTTTTATGTTCAGATTTCATGGCTCAAAGTTCTCTCTCTCTCTGAAGTTACTTTGGACTTTTTGCCTGATTGCTTGAAGGGAAAAAGAAATCCTACCCCAAACCTTTAAGAGCCCAGGAGAACCTGTCAAGCTAAGTAAAAACTATCTCCAGCTCAATGGAAAGAACTCCAGGGACCTTTCATCTATCAAGGAGAACTAGTAGTGTCTTTGGAGCTCATGAGAAACGCTCAAGTTAATTCAAATTCATTTAGTGATCATGAAGCTCAACTACCCCAGCAGCAAAAAATAACCAGGAGATAAATTAATAGAACTTCACCTTTAAAGCCACAACTTCACTCTCAGCCCATAGAAGGAATGATGAGGATAGAAAAACATCCCTCAGTCACTGACCAGTGCTTGAGCAAGCTCTTTCCTTTGCTCTCAGATAAGTATCCTGATGCAACAGCAAGAGGAGAATTGTGCAATAGTATTTGGAGGCATCAAAACAGTGCCAGATTGGAGCAAAAAAAAAACTAAACCAACCCTGACTTTTCTGCACTGAAACAGATTTTAAGCACGTTCTGAAAGAGGGAGACTTCTCTGCCCTGAACAAAAGTGATTCCACTCTGGGGACACCTCACCTGGAGTCCTGGGTCCAGTTCTGGAGCTCCCAGGACAAGAAAGAGCTGGAGGGACTGGAAGGTGACCAGAGCAGGGCCACAGGATGAGCAGAGGCTGGAGCACCTCTCCTCTGAGGACAGGCTGAGAGAGTTGGGATTGTTCAGTCTGGAGAAGGCTCCCAGCAGACCTTCTTGTGGCCTTCCAGGATCTGCAGAGGCTCCAAGAGGGCTGGGGAAGGACTTGTTAGGATGTCAGGGAGTGCTAGGACTAGGGGGAATGGATCCAAGCTTGAGGAGGGGAGATTTAGGTTGTTTAATAGATGTACATTAAGAGCAAAGTGAAGCTCAAACTGGAAGGCAAGAGAGGTTGGAGATGACAGAGTTTTCAGTCATTGTTCCTATAAGGGTTTTTGTTTTGTTTTTTGTTGTTGGTTTTTTTTACTTTAAATATACACTAAATCCTTACTCAAATATTTATCTCAACTCTTCATGCCTATGGAAACTGCTGATGTACTTTTAGGCTGAAGAGCCTTCATCCCAAGCATGTCAGCAATAAACAGGCTGCAGTCACAGCATCCCAGCATGCTGAAGGGGTTGGGAAGGGAGCTCTAGGGATCATCCAGTCCAACTCCTCCTGCTCCAGCAGGCTCAGCCCCAGCAGCTTGCCCAGCATCCCCTCCAGCTGCCCTTGCAATCTCTGCACCCCAGGAGACTCCCCAAGCTCTCTGGGCAGCCTGGACCAGAGCTCTGCACCCTCACAACAAACAACTTGCTCCTGCTGGCTTCCAGTGTGTGCCCATTGCCCCTTGGGCTGGCCCTGGGCACCCCTGAGCAGAGTGTGGCCCCAGCCTCTTGCCCCCTGCACCCTTCAGCTCTTGCTCAGCATGCAGCAGCTCCCCTCTGCCTCTGCTCTGCTCCAGGCTAAGTTACAGAAGCTCTTCCCTGACACCTCCTGAGTCTGTCTCTACTTGCAGCAAGGATTAGTTGAATGTAAAGGTGGCTGAAGACAGCAATGAGACACAGCTTGGCTCTAGCAACCCCCCCAGGAGTCAAGGTAAGCAAAGCACAGAGACTCTGCACTGTTGTGCTTCCCTACCTAAAAAAAGAAGTGTACTCCAGATCCCATTTCAGAGGCAAGACAAGAAATGACAAATCTCCTTGAATCACATCACTCCCTCCCCTAAGCAGCTTATTTGTTTGTTTAGTTGCAGGCACAATGGGAGCCTGAGCTCATTCAGATTGCCTGTTACTCCCTCATTACAAATACTAATTACTGCTATTACTTACTAAAATGTTTATTTGAGTTTGCTTCTCCTGCAAGCCCAGGTCTACCTCACAAGTCCAGGAGGAGCAGTTGTGATTCCAAAGGGAAGGCAAAGACTAACATAGATTTGAGTTTCTTCTCCTCTCTATCAACCATTAAGGCTTTTAGGGAGAATTCCAGGCCTTTATATCCCACAAATCCTTGGGAGGAGTAATTCACAACAGGAGGTTAACTCTGAGGAGGTGCAGGGAGGGCAAAGTCTCTTGGGGAGGGGAGAAGGAGACAAGTTCAACTCTTCTCCCTTGAAAAAAGTGAGGACTTTGCTTTAAATTACCTTCCTAATGTTCTGTAGTTAGGGTCAAAGTGCTTCAGGATCAGCTAATTAATCCTTGATACAGGGAGGTGACAACCTTGTTAATCTTTTATAGGAGGAGAGAAAAATATCAAAGAGGAAGACAAGCAAATTACTTGAGCCAAAAAGCAGGTTTCAAGCCCAACAAATGAAGCAAAAATCTTCTTTACCAGCAGCCACCACTTCATCCAGCTAACATTTGGGGCACTCTATTCTCCTTTCACAGCAAGTAAGTCTCTTTTTTAAGACCTAAGCTCTACCTACCAGTGAGAAACAAAGGAAAAATCCAACAAAGCCCCAATAAATTCTTCTCTAGACAGCAAGATCTCCTGATTTCAACCCAGCTAAGCTTCTGCATCTCTGAGGTCAGTGGTTCTGGAGCAGATCTAGGCCTCAGATAACCACCACATATCCAGCTAGATGCACAATGGTTTGTCTCCCACATAAGACTTCTCCTAGGGAATAAAAAAAAAAACCCTAAGAGTTAGGGTTTTGTTTTTTTTCCTCCCTAAGGATGAGGTTCAAACCAGGCAGGGATGTATTCAAGGAGCTTGCAGAGATAAGATTACTCCTACCATTTACAGGGACCTTGGAGTAGTTTATACAGCAAAGGAGGAAATGAGCCTGGCATAAACAAAGTTTGGTTTCAATCCTCAAGGTGAAAAAAAAAAAAGAGCTACATAACCATCTCTGGAAAGATAACTGACTGCAAAAAGAGGAGAAAGACCTGCTGTGAACTTCAGGATAGGAGTTAGTGGCATGGTGGTATTGGGTGGATGATTTTAGAGGTCTTTTCCAACCTTGCTGGTTCTATGAACAGGGAGGAGAGGAAGTGCTCAAGGCAATTTCTTCCCTAAATCTCTCCTCTTTCAGTTTCAAACCATCATTCCTTGTCCTGTCCCAGCAGCTCCTGATAAAAAATCTCTCTCCCCAAGCTTTCTTCTAGTCACCTTTAAGTCCTGAAAGGCCACAAGAAGGTCTGCCTGGAGCCTTCTTTTCTCCAGGCTGCACAACTCCAGCTCTCCCAGCAGAGAGCTTCCAGCCCTCCCATCCTTGCTGTGTTCTCCTGTGTCCCTGCTCCCCCAGCTCCATGTCTGTGCTGTGCTGAGCACTCCAGAGCTGCCCCAGCCCTGCAGCTGAGCTCTGAGCAGAGGCACAATCCCCTCCCTGCCCTGCTGGGGATGAGCCCAGCACACAGTTAGCTTCTGGGCTGGGAGCACACACATTGCCACCTCAGCTCCAGCTTTTCCCCCAAGTCCAGCCTATGGATAGATGTCTAAGCATCTCCAGGGCTAGACTCATAGCAGTTGCTCTCTCTCACCCTCTGAGCCATCCCCAGCAGAGAAGAGGAGAGCCACAGGTTGAAATGAAAGCAGCTTACATTCAAGAGCCAAACTGCTACCAACACAAAGTTCTCCTCAGCCCAGGAAAGACACAACACTCACATTAAACAGCCAAGCAGTCCTCAGGAGAAGAAAGAGGAGCAGGAGACATCCCAGCAGAAGAGTATCCTTTCCTCCTCTTTCTCCTGAGCACTCATTTATGGGGATGGGAGGCATCTGTAGCCAACTCAGCTCAGCTGCCTTGACTCATTCAACTGCTAGCAAGCTGCAGCCCATGACTAGCCTGGGATTGATGATCTCACAGGTCTTTTCCAACCATCTCCATTCTCTGACTCTCTCCCAGCAAAACCAGGACACAGAGGTTGCCCTGATCCAAGTACAGGACCTTAGAAAGACCTTTAGGGACATTTTTGTCAAGAACATCTCCTTTTTACTACTCAACGAGAAAGCAGCAGCTCTCCTTTTGCTCTTGCTGTTTGTATTCTCTACCATGACCCCTTCCTCACTTGTCCTTTGTCATTATCTTCTCCTGCTGGAGAAACAGAAATTTCCAGCCCTTGGAAGACTGAACTTCCACTCATCACAACAGAGAACACTTAATCCTGCAGCCTGCTCACGTGTCTCAAGTTGGGAGATAGCCTTCTTCTCCCTGCTAAGAATACAAGGACTACCTTCCTGGGGCAGAAACCTTGGGAGAAATGCCTTCTATCTATCTATATCTCCTGAAGTCATCTTCTGAAGGTGGCAACTGCTTGCTGATTAAATCCAGTTAGCAGTGTATCACCATTTCCTAAATGATTGCAGCAGCAAGGGCTGCTGAGAACAATAGCTCTGTGCTGAGCTGAGCCACATGCATCATCCTGTGGGTTAGGAGAGAACTCATTTAGAGCTCTAAATCTCATTAGAACTTGCTGATTGGGATGTAAAATATGCACTTATCTCTGCACTGAAGGCTTTTGAAACAGCTTGCAACCAACCCAGCTCTTCTGCCTTCAAGTAGCAGTTGTTTCTTATTCCTCACCCTTCAGGAGGCCCTAGCTCAAGAACTCTCTTAGTAAACAAATTAAAATGATGCTGGGGGATTGGATTTAGAGCATTTCAACTGTAATCTAAATGCTGGAGATCAGCTGCTCAAGGAGGAAATGTTGCTAGAAAGGGGCAAACAAACACCACATTGCCCCTTGGAACAAACTGGACAAAGCCTGTGCCCATCCAGGAATTGGGAACACTTTCCTACTGCCCAGAGACAACAAGTCCCCTGGTAACCTCTGGACAGTGAGGGGCTTTGTTTCAACAAGCAGGAGCTCTCAAAGGTGAGTCAAGCTACAGCCAGACATACCTCTGAGGGCAGAGGCAGTGGTGCAAGAGCCTCAACTGCCTACCTCTGCTGGCCTGAGTACCCCCAAAGCCTCCCTTGGCAGCACAGAGGGAGAAAAGCTTTTTCCAGCCTAGGATTCCTTGGGTGTTTTGTTGCTTTCCCCCCCCATTTTTAATGGCTCTTCTGTGTATTTTTTTCTCCCCTCCCCTCACACTTGAAACCTCTGCAGTGAAACTGAGATCTTGTTGAACTAGCTTCATCTCAACTGCTTCCACAAAGCCTGAAGAGTTTACTTGCAGCTTCGCCTCTCTCGCACGCCAAAGGGATGAACTCCCCAAACACAAGCAATCCAGGAGGAAGCCCCAGAGGGAAAAAGCAAGCTCCTTGCTCTCTCCACTACCTCCTTAAAAAGCCTTCATGCTGTTTGCAAGCTGCCCATGCTATCTCTGTCATCAGCCATGATGTGGCAAGAGCAGGAACTCAGGAATCCAGCTCTCCTCGCACGTAGCCTCACGCACGCACACCTAGCAGCAAGTCAACAACTGCAGGGCACAAGCAGAAAAGCTCTTCTGGGCTTTTGGGGAACTCAATTGCAGGGCTCTTCTGGAGGCCCAAGCAGCTCCTCCTTTAATACAGGCCATCTGTAAAGGTAATCTGGAAGAGAAAGTGCTAAAAGAAATGGTTCAGCTCCTTTGGTGCTGGGTTGCCGCTCTGGTTTGGAAAGCAGGTTCTTCAACAAAGAAGTTGCCAAGGGCTTTGAAGAGACTTTTTCTCTCCAATATCAAGTGAAAAGTGAAACAAGAAACCTCCTTTCTTCCAGAAGTCTGGGTATTAGACACAGCAACAGCTGAAATCTTTATTGCTCAACTCCCTCACGATTCTCCCATACCAGAGTCTCATTTCTCCCCAGCACAACTTGGTCCTCAACGCTTCTTCTGCACCCCAAAATGAACACCCTGCTGCTGCTCCCACCCCACCTAACAAGCACATTGCCTTCTCCACAAACCAGCACCTAAAGGCAATGTTTATTCTCTTTCTGTACCCCTGACATTGTACCACCTCCCTAACACCAACAGCTAAAACTTTTGCTCCCCATCCTTCATGCTCACCCCAGCTTCCCAAAGAGGCCTTGCCACACATCCTCATCCACCAGCTCCATCCTCCCTCCTCCACAAGCCCAGAATCCCAGCATGGTGAGGGTTGGAAGGGAGCTCTGGGGATGATCCAGTGCATCCCCCCTGCTCCAGCAGGCTCAGCCCCAGCAGCTTGCCCAGCATCCCCTCCAGCTGCCCTTGCAATCTCTGCACACCAGGAGACTCCCCAAGCTCTCTGGGCAGCCTGGGCCAGGGCTCCAAAAGCTCTTTCATGAGTAAAGCTGAGCATTCAAAAGTTAGGGGAAAAAAAAACAAACAACAAACAGATGCAATTGTAATGAGAATTTCGGAGCCACATGATCTTTGTCCACAGATTCTCTGCCTTACTCCCTGCATGGCTTGGGCTAACAAAGTAGAAGGGATTAGGGTTGCACAGATGATGCTAAAGCTGTTACTCTCTCATTTTCAGGCCTTAGGTTTGTGGTTTTTTTGCAGCCTACTTAATTTCCATCTAATGTTTCTAGATGGTAAGCTGCTTTGTGCCATTCAGTTTGGATGGGAACAGAGCAGCACTTATAGATTGGCCACTTTTGGTAATGCTCCTCTAAGACAAAGAAATGTCATTCCCATTTTTATGTTGGGGTTGGGGTTTTTTTTGGTAACTAAACCAGAATCCCAGCAATTGGATCAAGAGGCAGGGGTTAGGGAAAGGCACTTTAGAGGTGGTATTCAAGTACCTGCTACACTCAACTGCTCTGATTATATACATGGAGTTAGGAAATTGGGTGCAGCTTTCCTTGATATTGCCAGCAAATCTTCAGAGCTTTGGCTCTGAGTCACTGACAGGCATCTGATGGCTTTCCTTCTTTCCAGCAAAGGTTCCCAAAGAGCAGCATCCATCCCCTCATGGTATGCAGACTGCTTCAGAACAGGCACTAATTCCTGATGCACACCATGAGCAAGCTATTGTGGGACCCTTGCTGTGGGTATTTCCTTGGAGCAGCAGCAGCCAGGAGTTATATCAGCACCTCCAAAGTGCCAGAAAATTGGTGTTCAAAGGTGTTCTTATGTTTCTAGCTGACAGCTCTGCAGAGATCAACCTGGGAGGCCTGGTAGAAAAGTTGCCCATGAGCCAGCAATGTGCCCTCGTGGCCAAGAAGATCAATGATCTGCTGGGGTGCATAAAGAAGAGTGTGAGCAGCAGGGCAAGGGAGCTTCTCCTCCCACTCTGCTCTAGCCTAGTCAGGCCACAGCTGTAGTGCTGGGGCCAGTGCTGGGCTCCCCAGTTGAAGAGAGACAAGGAACTAGTGGAGAGAGGCCAGCAAAGGCTAGGAAGATGCTGAGGGCACTGGAGCATGTGTGGCAGGAGGAAAGGCTGAGAGCCCTGGGAATGCTGAGCCTGGAGCAGAGCAAAGGCAGAGGGGAGCTGCTCCATGCTGAGCAAGAGCTGAAGGGTGCAGGGGGCAAGAGGCTGGGGCCACACTCTGCTCAGGGGTGCCCAGGGCCAGCCCAAGGGGCAATGGGCACACACTGGAAGCCAGCAGGAGCAAGTTGTTTGGGCTGAGGCTGCAGAGCCCTGGCCCAGGCTGCCCAGAGAGCTTGGGGAGTCTCCTGGTGTGGGGAGATTCCAACCCTAGCTGGAGGGGATGCTGGGCAAGCTGCTGGGGCTGAGCCTGCTGGAGCAGGGAGGTTGGATTGGATGAGCTCCAGAGGTCACTTCCAACCCCTACCACACTGGGACTCTGGGAAGACTCTATTAAATGCCCACATTATATCCCAAGGAAAGAGATTTAATGAAACAAAACTTAGGTAGCAGATTTGCCCATTTTCACTGCATTTGATCAACTCAACTGGATGAAAGCCTCTTGAGCACAGGAGCTCTTTTCCCCCCAGCAAGCTTTGTATATCCACGATCATTTCCGCTTCCGCCGACAACAAAAGCCCAGCAGCAGGCCCAAAGCTCTTTTCCATGGCATCCTTACACTCATTAAAGCTTCTTCTTATTTATTTTGAGCCTTCAAAGGGATTATCACCACTGCATCTTCAAACACACAGAAACTTCAGGCCAACTCTGGCAAGTTTGGGTAAACTGTTTGGAAGGTTAAGGACATCATAACTCATCGGGCTGTCAGAGGAGGGCTTGCTGGGATCTGGGATCCCATCACTTCCACTGGGGATACTCCACACTACAAACAATTGGATGAGACTAAAATAGGAAGCTGGGAATGTGCTTTCAGACAGGCAGGGCAAATTCATCACGAAACATTTCGACAGGCACTTCAAAACCAACTCAACAGACCAAGATTTGCAAGGACAATAGGATGCAGCTCAGAAAGCACCAAGAATGCTTGCAAACACTCTAAATAGCAAGTGTCTTTGAAAAGGCTGGAGTTACATCACCTTAATTTGAAGGAAAAGCAGAGGCAGAGCTGGTTTCAGCCTGTATTCCTCCCCTGTGAGTCAGAGAGGCCCATGGGTTACACCTGATCCCTCACCAGTGGCTCTCACTTATTCCACAAAGCAACAGTCTCAGAGTGACATTTAGAGACCTGGGCAAAGATATTTGACACAGCAGCTCCAGCCCAAGGAACTCTTACCTAGTCATACAATAGCAAATTAGGCTTCATGCTAACTACATTTCAATAGACAGTGGGGTGGGACTTTACAGGAAGCAGAGAAATAAGCACATTATAAATGCTATTGTCACCTGAGCACGTTGGATGCATGGAGAAGAGTGTGAGCAGCAGGGCAAGGGAGCTTCTCCTCCCACTCTGCTCTGCAGGCTGCATCTGGAATACTGAATCCAGCTCTGGGCTCCCCAGCCCCAGAGAGACAAGGAACTAGTGGAGAGAGTCCAGCAGAGGCTAGGGAGATGCTGAGGGCACTGGAGCATGTGTGGCAGGAGGAAAGGCTGAGAGCCCTGGGGCTGCTGAGCCTGGAGCAGAGCAGAGCCAGAGGGGAGCTGCTCCATGCTGAGCAAGAGCTGAAGGGTGCAGGGGGCAAGAGGCTGGGGCCACACTCTGCTCAGGGGTGCCCAGGGCCAGCCCAAGGGGCAATGGGCACACACTGGAAGGCAGCAGGAGCAAGTTGTTTGGGCTGAGGCTGCAGAGCCCTGGCCCAGGCTGCCCAGAGAGCTTGGGGAGTCTCCTGGGGTGCAAAGATTGCAAGGGCAGCTGGAGGGGATGCTGGGCAAGCTGCTGGGGCTGAGCCTGCTGCAGCAGGGGATGGACTGGATGATCTCCACAGGTCCCTTCCAACCTCTACCATACTGGGATGCTGTAAAGTTTCACACCCTTAACAACACTCTGCATGCAGTGTTTCATCAGTAAATTGGAGCTCAGAAATCATGTAACAATGAAGCAAGAGCTACTTTCTGCCTTCTGCTAGAAATGTTTCCAGAATGTCCAGTTATCAATCCTACAACCCTAACCCAGCATCCTCCATCACTAAAATACACTTGCCTGCTCTTCACCTTTCAGCTGAGCATCATTCCCAACTGGAGCATGGAAGAAAAGCCTGGTGAACTCATTCCCTGGTACAGCTCTGCTTGGGTATCTTCTGCTGGTAAAAAAAAAAAAGCAGCAGGTAGCATAACCTCCAGCTGCTTCCAGAGTGAAGTGAGAAGCCCCAGAACTCATGTGGTAAGCAATCACCTTGAAGGAAGGCATGAAAGACAAAGGGATCCAGCTTACACACCCAGTACAACAGGTTTAACTCTACCTAGTTGCTTCTTTTCACCCACAATTTGTTTCCAGTATTGGTTTCAAATAACTGATCCCAAGCAGCTGGCAAAATGCATTTCAGGTTGATGAGACTTTTGTTAAACAAAAATCAACCAAAAAAAACCACAACCTTCCAAGGCAGAGGCTGACTAGCACTTCCACTCAGAAGTTTCTCTCTCAACCTAGAATCACAATGACTAAGGTTGGAAAAGACCTGCAAGATCATTCATGAACCTAACACTGCCAAGTCACCTCTACTCAGCATCACCTCTGCACAGTTTTTGAGCACTTCCAGGGATGGAACTGCACCAGTTCCCTGGGTATCCTGGACCAATCCTTAACCACTCTTTCCCTAATATCCAACCTAAACCTCCTCTCTGACACAACTTGAGGCTGTTTCCTCTTTTTCCTTGGGAGAAGAGACCATCCCCAGCTGGCTCCAAGCTCCTTGCAGGGAGTTGCAGAGAGTGAGAAGGTCTCCCCTGAGCCTCCTCTTCTCCAGCCTAACCAAGCCCAGTTCTTCAGCTGCTCCTCAGCACACTTGTGCTCTAGACCCTTCCCCAGCTTCCTTGCCCTTCTCTGCACACACTCCAGCACCTCCATGTCCTTGTGGGAGGGAGTGAGGAGCCCAAAGCTGAGCCCAGGCTTGGAGCTGTGTCCTCCCCAGTGCCCAGGCCAGGAGGACAATCCCTGCCCTAGTGCTGCTGCCACACTAGTGCTGCTCCAAGCCAGGATGCTCTTAGCCTTCTTGGCCTCCTGGGCACTCTGCTGCCTCATTCAAGCTAGCAGTTGAATCTTGTTAGTTGCAACTTCTTCAAGCTCTCTGAAGTATGCTGATCTAAAACTGGACACAAAATCTAAGATTGCAAGCAAACTCCAGGCTCTGAGGGAGAGAGAAAGAAGAGAGGGAGGATGGGAAACAAGCTTGGTATTCACAAGAATTAAGAAGAAAGAGAAGTTAAGCAATCCAAGCTGCAAAATTTCTTGTACAACTTACAGATGAATCTGATTTAATGGTCTGAAAAATTCAGGGCTTTTCTGTCCTTTTTTTTTTTCAGTCTGGGAGTTATACAAGAAAAGGAGAAATCAAAGAGGAAAAGCTGTTTTAGTTTTCATTGTTAAACTCTCTTTAGGATGTCAGGTAGGGATAGGACTAGGGGAATGAATCCAAGCTAGAGGAGGGGAGATTTAGGTTGGCTGTTAGGCAGAAGTTGTTCCCCAGGAGGGTGCTGAGCCACTGTGCCAGGTTGCCCAGAGAGGTGGTGGCAGCCCCAGCCCTGGCAGTGTTGGGGCTGGGAGCAAGCTGCTCTAGTGCCAGGTGTCCCTGCCCATGGCAGGGGGTGGAACTAGAGAAGCTTGAAGATCCCTTCCAAAGGGTGATACCAGTTAGCACCACTGGATCCCACCCTAGTCCTGTGATCTAAACTTTTCCCCTCCATTCACTACCAGGACCTGAATTCCACATGTGGGAAAAGCTCCTGATGTGTTTGGGTTTGAAACAGTTCCTCATTCATAATTTCATCACACAAACACAAGAAACAAGCCTACTCCTTGCCTTGCCTGGCAGATTGCCTTCATTTTGAAGTCTTCACACTCTGAAAATCCCAAAGAAAATGAGACCCTTGGGATTGCAGATGCCACATTAAAACTGGGGGGGGAGGGGGAAGGGAAGCCAAAGAAACACTGTTGTGAGCTTGTTTCATAGCATACTCCATGATATACACACACAAAACAGACAGAAATAGCTACAAATAGACCTTTTTATCATCTTCTCAAATAGCTAGTTGCAGGATCAGCTTTGACCACAACCTTTCTGACACTTGTTTAAAACATGACCTAACACAAAGGCACCTCAGAGCCCCTCCTCTGATCCCCTGGAAGAAGCTTCTTAGAGCCCAATAGGGCTACTGCAAAGTTCACTGACCCAGGCAAACCAGCAAACTGTTCCTTTCTATCCCCACTGCACCTAGATCACCTTCTCTGAACTCACCAGCTTGGCAGCAGCTTCCCTGAATGGAGGCAAAGCTCTGGGTGGACACCCCTTGGTCTCAACCCCACAGCCAGGAGAGCTTGCAACAGCTTACAGAAAGAACATAATAAGCCAGTAAGCAGGTTGAAAGAGATTCCAGACTATCTATGTGCAGATTTACCTAGGTTGGTTAACAAATCTCCCTAGTTTAGGCTGCACAGCCTCGTCCCTCGGAGCCGAGCGCTCGGGGGAGGATTCTTTGTGCACAAGAAAAACTCCTCCTAAGACAAACACTTCCTTGCTCCTCATTGGAGCTGCTTCCCAGTCAACTGGGTCATCCACACAAGAACCTACCTATCTTTTCAGGAGGAACAGTAGGAACAGTGTTGCAGGATTATCAGCGCAGAAGCTATTTAGCCCAAGTTTTCCCTGTGGAGCACGCTGGCACTAGCCCAAAGCCAAGCAAAGCCTAGTTTCTAACCTACATTCCCCAGCCAGGTAAATTAGTTCAGGCTTCAAGAACCTGCAAACCAGTTGAGCAGTTTGGGGTGGTTTTTTATGTCCTTTGTAAATGACAGGAGGCCAGGTACAGCTGACACATCCTTTATACCTTAGAGGAGGCCTCTGAAGCATGCTGAAGGGTCAAGCCATCATCGTGGTAAAAAACCTGTTCTGCATCACCCTGACTCACATGTGCAAGGCTTGGTATGCAAAGAGTCCAAGCCATTTACAAGCAAGCCATAATTTGGGGGATATTGCAGCTACAGGCAAACATCCTACTCCAGATCCTGCTGTGCTGAGGGAAAAGGTTAAAGCTCCTGGTTCTTCTCAGAAGCATCCTGTGAATCCTCCCTCGCCCACGGGCTGGAGCAGGCAGGCAGAGGGGGTTCAGTTAGGCAGCAAGCAGCATGACAGCAGGTAGTCATCTCCCAAAAGACCATCAAGTGTTGATTCACTGGAGTGTTATGAGGAAAAAAAACACCCCAAAACTCCTTAGTTTGGCTGCTAACATGCTGTGACTACCAACTCTCCTGCTAACACACTGTGACTACTGCCTCTCTCCTGCTGCCCACCACCATCCAGCTGCTTCTCCATGACAGCTCTGCTCCTCTCTCTCTGTAGAATCACAGAATGTCCTGAGTTGGAAGAGACTCACAAGGATCATTGAGTCCAACTCCTATCTCTGCACAGGACAACCCCCAAAAAAATCACATCGTGTCTAAGAGAATTGTCCAGATGCTGCTACTGTCAGAGTCTTCCCTGGGGTGCTTGTTGCAGTGCTCCACCATCCTCTGAAGGTGAAGAACCTTCTCCTAATATCTCACCTAAGCCTCCCTTGGCACAGCTTCATGAGGTTCCTTCAGGTCCTCTCCCTGGTCACCAGAGAGATCAGCTCCTGCCCCTCCACCTCCCCTTGTGAGGAAGCTGCAGACCACTGCCTCTAGCTGTAGGTCCTTCCCTGCACAGATGCCTTCTGCAACCGAAGCTGGAAGTTTTTGGAAGTCTATTTTTGCTCTGCTTTTGCACCACTCCTACCCCCCTACTGCAAACCTCAGCCCCTTGCCTGGGCTTCCTGGATCCAGCAGTAATCCAAATCCTAGAGAACCACCAATCAAAATGCCTTGGTTTTGCCTCTGCCAGCAATTAAAGCTCCCATGGAGAAGCAGTGGCCATGTGCTATGAAGGGTGTTAGCCAGCACCTTGGCCTTTCAGGAATACCTGCTTCAAATATTTACCTGTTAGCCCTGCTCCTAACTCTAAACGTAGAATCTAACTTTCAAAACTCCTCTTTTTTTTTTTCCCTCTTCTCTCTCTCTATTCCTCCTCTTTGATCCAAGAGATAAGAGCCACGCTTCAAAGCAACACAGCCAACCAAGCAAAACAAGAATAACTCATCACATAAATAGTTTCCTTATACAAAATACACTCTTTTTTTTTTTCAGCTGGCAAACTGTTTATGCAGGAGACAGGGTATTTTTAGCTAGGAGCACTCACACCTTCATTTCTGACAATCCCTGCAACGTCTCATGCAAATGATCCCCCCCCACAGATTAAGCAGCAACAAGGTGCTGATCTCCAGCAGAGCTGCTCCTGGAAAATCAGCCCAGAATGTTAGGGCTTGGAAGTGGGACCTCTGGAGATCATCTAGTTCAAACCACCCCCCCTGAGAGAATGAAGTCAGTCCTAATCATCCCAAAGGCTTCCAACATTGCCACCAGGCCCAAGAGAGGTGAGCTGAGCCGAGCTGAGCCAACGTCGGGCACGCGTTCCCCGAGTGAGGACTTCTCCAACGTGACAATGACAGCTCTCCTGCCCCAATAAATCTCCTGTGGAAGCCTATGACTAATTGTAGGAATTAGTCATGCAGTTGTGAGCATGTGTCCTGAGAGTTATCAGAGGGGCAAGGCTTGGGGAGAAGAAGCAAGCTGAAAGATCCAAGCTGGCCCCTGGTGAAGGAGGAGGAAGAGGAGGAGGAGGAGAAGGCCCTGGTGGGGAGCTGATCTCTTTTGGAAGCCAGGCTTTGTTTTGTGCTGCCATATTGTTTGGCAACACCTTTCCACCAGCAGATACCCATCTTGAGCAAATAAGTTGAGATTTACCATTTCATCATGCCCCTCGGCTCCCAGCCAGGTGCAGCACTGCCAAAGTTACTACTGTTTATTATCTACCATCAAGAGCTGTTTGTCCCCTCAAGTGGCAACTTGAACTTTAATCATTTTCCCCGAGCAGCTCGGGGCAAGGCTGTGGAGATGACACCACTCAGTCAGGTTTCCCTGCTAATTTGGGGGCTCTGTATCCATCTTTTCCTGCTTTCCAATGTTTCTCTGCAAGAGGCCTCAATCCACACAGCTTGAGAGGTACCACCTACTATCTCTACCTCCATGGGTAGCATGGATTTTGTTTATTTCTCTTTGCAAAAGCCAGCTTGATGGTCACAGCATGTTCAGACCATTCAAATCCTCTGCAGCCAGAAGATCACCAGCTCTAAACTGCAATGGGACAGCACACCGTCACAAAAAGTAAACAAATTCTCCAGCATATCCTGATGCTAGCACTCCCCAGGTAGATTACTCCTTATATATAAAGTATATATATATATACACATGCAAATTTTACACATACATATATGTATATCCTGCCAGCCCACACAAACCCAATACACATCTCTTTTTTCCCCCTAAACCAGCAACACACAAAGCTTACAAGCCATGAGACAGGGTGAAGAGCATACAACCACCACCCACACAAGTCCAAATTTCCACTTTTAACATACTTTGCTGTGTCACCCTTTTTTTTTCCCCCCCTTTCCTTTCTTTTTGGCTGTGCTTCATCTGCTTAGTGAAGAATCTGCTATCTCCCTGCACGCTGAGGAAGCTTCCCATGGAAGCAAAGCAGCAACAGCAGCAACCCCCCAGGAGGGTGCTTGCTCCACACCTTTGCAAACAAACACACGCTCTATTTTGGGGGATGGGGGCAGGAATAAAAAAAGCCAGGAGAACATCACCCCGTTCTCAGCTCTGTTTGAAAGGTCAAAATGCACCTAGGAAACTGGAAGGCTTGAGTGTGTCTAGCAACCTCCATCGGAAGGAAACAGCTTTTCCGCAACAGATTTTTCGACCACTAAATGTCATATTCCAACAGCTCAGAGTCCTCTCCTTCCTCCCTCCCTCCTCCCCACGGGGGGGGGGGTTTACCTCTCGTCTAGGCACCCTCAAGTATTTGGGATAATTGGCAATCTGCTGCCGGCCCGTGTCTCTCCCTCTCTCCGAGAGAAATGAAACAAATTTAGGGCAAGCTCACTCTTCTAGGAGCATGGAGGAGGAGGCCAGCTTCACCAGCAGCCTCCTGCAGAGATCCCCTCAAATCCAGACACCCCTCTGAGGAGCCTGCTTGCCCCCACCCAAATAAAACCCCCTTCCTTGACAAGCCCAAAACCCACCCTGGCAGCTCAGGGCCACCTCCAAGCTCTCCCTGACCCAGCGACCGCTTGCCTTAATGCTGAACTTACTTGCCACTGCTGGCAAGCAGAATCACTCCACCGGGGTTGGGGAGAGCTAGGGGGGTTTTTGAGGGGTGGTGGGGACACAGATACGCATGGTGGGGGGGACGGGACACACACACACACGATGCCACAGGCAGACAAAGAGCTGTCACCTAACCCGCCA
>VWZO01021188.1:29655-47355 GCA_013396975.1 Bucco capensis
GGGGCTCCGGCTCGCTCGCCGCTCTCCCTCCCGGCGGGACGGGGCGGAGCTAGGCAGGGAGGACGAGGGGGGCGGGCTCGGAGGAGGCCGCCGCGGCCCGGCCTGGATCACTCCTCCTCCTCCCTTCTCCTCCCTCTAGTCCTCCTCCTCCTCCTCCTCCCTCAGTCGCTGTCGGCCGCCATTTTCCCGCCCCCCCACTCTCCCTTCCTTTCCAGCACACGCACGGCCCGTGGCCGCGGCCCAGGCGGAGGCGATGGGGAGGTCGCGGCCTCTCCGCTGCCCAAGCCCCGGGAAGGGACAGGGAGAGGTGGGTGGCGCAGATCGGGGCGGTTTGGGGTCTGCCTGCCGTGGCCTGTGGGGTTCAGACCAAGGAAGGGACCCTGCCTCGGCTGCCCGGGACTCTTGTGGTGCCATCAGAGTGGGTTCAGCCTTGAGTTCAGCTCTCCCCTCACCTCATAGCTCCCCCAGCCTGAGGCACGGTGCTGTCTGTTCACCCTGTGTCAAACTCAGGCTGGGCTCAGCCAGTCTGACCTGTCCACCCTGGTGAAGAGACCTCCACGAGGCTTAGACCTCAAAGTGAAGAGATCACCACCACACTCATACCCCAAGGTGAAGAGACCTCTACTGGACTCATATCCCAAGGCAAGGAGGTCTCCACCATGCTCAGGGTGTCCTTGTCCTGCTTATCTCGCAGGAGCTGCTCTCACTGAGGCTTTCAGTGCTGGAAGATACTTGTTGGGTTTTGCCTTCCCCAACCAAGCTTCAGGGAAGACTCAAAGGCCTTCGTTGTAGTGTTCTTCTCCATCTAGGCACCCAAAGGGCTGATATGTGCTATAAACAGCAAAATAAAGTGCAGGAAAGCAGTATGGGATAATAGATGGCCCCATGCAGGCCTCAACCCACTGTTTGCTCTCCTCGCTGTCATTTTGGGGCTATTTCCATGCAAAGCTGCCACACGTGGAACAGTTACATTTGCTCTCTCAACTATTCAATCACATTTGGGCAGTATCTGGTTCCATTATTCATCCTTTCTGTGGAACTGTGAAATCCCCAAACACCTCATGTGCCATGAGTCAAACCAACTCTGTGGGTTGAATAGTTAAACCAAATCAGAGAGCTTCAGGTGGCTCAGTTTCCTCCATGGGAGCTCTTGATTCCTCAGGGGTTTGAGAGTGCCCTGTGCTGCAACCAGACAAAAAGGCCTTCAGAGGCCAAATTAAAACACACAACAACAACACCACAAATCCACCTGGTGTGCTCCCCCAGCTCAGGTTCTGATCTGGATTTTTTGCCCTCCTCAGAAACCTGCCCCTTTCTTGGTGTCCACACAGTTGCCTCTGAGGTTCTCTGCTTCCCAGAAAAAGCCCATGCAAGTTGTATTTCCTAACTGCCTCCCTTATCTCTGGAGCATTGGGGAAGGGAAGGGATAGGATAAGCCTGAGTTAACCCTTCAGCAGGTGAAAGGATATCCATCCCAGGCTTATTTAGTTGTCATTTTGGGATCACTAAAGGCTTTTCCTGGGCTGTTTTCTATTCACTCCAACCTGGATAGCTCTAGGTACCTTTCTATCAAACATGAAGTCTTTTGTCCACCTTCAACTGGATAAATAATGAATGACTTTATTTTTCAGAGGGATTTCAGGCCTCTGTGTGTGACTCAAAAGGCTTGAAGCCATGGAGAAGCAAGACAGAGGAGAGATGCTGCATCCACAACAAACCTTCCGCCGGCCACGAGGTTAACGAAGGAATGCTTCTGATTCTCCTTTAATTGCATTCTTGGTAGGGGCTGAGGCAACGTTCACAGCCTCTGCATGCTGCTGCATGACCCTTGGGTTGCAACACATCTAGGTGGAAGTGCTAATAGATTCCTTCTGGTCCTGTTCCCTTCATGACAGCAGCGAGGGAAGGGAGCTGTCGGAAAGTCCCTGAAGTCTTCCTGAGCTGCCAGCTCTCCACTGCCTCTGCAGGCTATGCCCACTTGGGTTTTAATTCAGGCAGAAAACACTCAGCTTTCCCCACCAGTCCAGAGCTGGATGTCAGGATAGTTCCCCTTCCATGAATTCCTCACCAGAAAGTAATGGATGAGCTAACCTCAGGCGATGGAGTCGTCGTTGAGTTAGTTCTCAGTGATGCTGACACTGAGAAGTATTAAACCCTTTTTAATGACTCTAATCTGCACACTTAATTTTTAAGTGGAATGCAGGTATCAACAATGCCTTTTTTTTTAAGGCCAGTACAGAGCTGTCAGGCTCTGACAATGGAAATGAATGAGGCTTCACCACTTCTGATCAACGAGATGAAATGGCTTGCTGAAATACACAGGAGAGAGCAAAATGAAAACCATCAGCTAAATGAAAGGATTCCAAAACTTCCTGGAATTAAATCTAAAACACAGGCCTCTCCCATCAGGTAAAGGGATGCTTTCAAGTCAGACTTGATCTGGGAGCAGCTTCACATTCCATCTGACAAACAATTTACTGCTGTTAGATCTTCCTAGCCTGAGCACTTTGGAAAAGAAGATGATATGATTATCTTCCTTTTACATACACAAAGCAGCATTGAAGAGGTTTAAGTAGAGGTCAAGCAACAAATGAGTGATGGAATCACTAACCAAACCAGCATTGAGGTCTCCTGGTTGTCCTGTTCCTTGCTCTAAACACTCTGAGTGTTGCTGTCACTGGCCCAGGTTGCCCAGAGAGCTTGGGGAGTCTCCTTGTGTGCAGAGCTTGCAAGGCAAGCTGGAGGTGATCCTACTTTAGCAGGGGGGGTTGGACTAGATGATCCCCAGAGGTCCCTTCCAACCCCCACTGTGGTGAGACTTCATTTGATGATTCTGTGGGAGCATGAGTAAGAACCAATTAGCAGGAGAAGGGCACAAGAATGGCATGTGATGATGGCATCTGGCCTAGCAGGTCACCAGCATTGCAGCATTGTGTCTGCCTACAGGAAGCCTCCCTAGCTCTGGAGGAGGAAGGTCTCTCCTGAGGGGGAAGCATTGCTGTCAGCTTGTGTGACAGCTAAAAGCTAGCACATGGGAAAAAAATGAGACCTGAGGATGAACAACCCTTGTCCTCCAGCTCATCCTGAGATGAGACAGAGCTCTGGACACAAGCTCTGTGGCACGAGGACACTACATGCTGCTCCTCAGATCTTGGCTGCAGGTGAGCTATGTTGTTGACCACCACAATAGATAAAGATTTGAGGGGTTTATGCAGCACAGAATGCATTTCACTAACCAAAATAAAGCTCCCAGCCAAGAACAGGTCCCTTTTAACCCCCTCAATTCAACACCTTCCCCTCACCTCTTCCTTCACCAACTTTGCCAACGCGCTCGAGCCGAAATGAACACACAACCTCATCAAGGTTAATGAGCTGTTGGATGTTCAGACAACCTGCTGGTCCCTTAGCCTAGGTGCAGACCTCAGGGCTGGGAGGAGAGCAAAGGAAAGCCTTCCCCAGGATGGTTGTTGGAGGCAGTGCCTGCTCCCAGCACCACTCTGGGGAAGCCTTAATGAAAAGCAGCTCATCAGCACTTACGTAACCTAATGATAATCCGGCTCAGGCTGGGCAATGCTTAAAGCCACAGCCTCCTCTCTCTCTGTGCTGTGACCTATTTTATGCTCAGTGCAAGGGCAGGAGTATGTGGTTTGCAACTTCAGATGAAGCTTCTTGCCTGTCAGTAGAAAAGAAACCTCCTGTGCATGTTGTCATCTGCTTCCCCACCACTGTCGGCTTTCCGAGCAGCTCTGGGCTCTGGGAGCAGAGAGCACATTGTAAACAAGCCAAAGGAAAAGGCTTTTCATGTCCTGCAGGAAACTCAGCACACTTGGAGTTCAGCTGCAGAAGGATTGCAAAGCCCTTGGAATGCCATCTTCCACCCCACAGCAAGCTTGAGGTTGTCGGGCTTGCTTTTAGTAGAGGCCAAAAAAGCTTTCCTTCCCCACACCAGCTTCCTAGTTCCAATGGTACTGAAGAGATTCATGAGGATGGGAACTGGCAAACTCAATCCTGGGCCTACTGTCCTGCCATCTCTTCCCCCAACCCCCCTTGGAATCATCTTTTTTTCCCCTTTCAATCTGCAGAAGTATCACCAAGAGATTAAAGGCAGAGATGTTGATTCAGATCTCAGCATTTAATCTGACCACAGATGGTGTCAAAAGAGGCAGAGCCATAAAAAATAGCAACAGATTTGGGGGTGGGTTGTGGTTTCTTTTCCTAAACAACCCCTTTTTTGTTTACTAAAGATAGAGGACAAGTGGCCAAATTTAAAAGAGAGGGGGGAAAAAATCTCTATTTCCAACAGTTTCTCTCCTTCCTAGGGAGCTTTGAAACCTTATTAATGGCCTGATTTCTGTTAGTGATTAATGGTGTGTTTATATTTATGGAGATTACTAAAGTTATTAGTGTTGCTGTGATTAATTCCTATCTTTTACTGAATAAATCTTTTCTTCTTTAGAACACTGCACCAGTTCATGACAGAGCTGGTTCCAGAAAGGAGGTTTTAGTGTGGTGTTAACTGTCAGAAATGCTGCCTGTCACACACAGCTATGCCTGCACAGGCTGAGAGCTGGGGGAGAGGAACCTCCTGGAGATCAGCAAGGGCAAGGGGAGAGTCCTGCACCTGGGAGGAAGAACCTCATGGAGCAGGACAGTAAGCTGGGAAGCAGCTCCATGGAGAAGGAGCTGGGAGTGCTGGGGGATAACAACTTCTCATGAGCCAGCAATGTGCCCTCAAGGCCAAGAAGGGCAATGATCTGCTGGGTGCATTGACAAGAGTGTGAGCAGCAGGGCAAGGGAGCTTCTCCTCCCACTCTGCTCTGCACTAGTCAGGCTGCATCTGGAATACTGAATCCACCTCTGGGCTCCCCAGCTCCAGAGAGAAAAGGAACTAGTGCAGAGAGTCCAGGGAGATGCTGAGGGCACTGGAGCATGTGTGGCAGGAGGAAAGGCTAAAAGCCCTGGGGCTGCTGAGGCTGGAGCAGAGCAGAGGCAGAGGGGAGCTGCTCCATGCTGAGCAAGAGCTGAAGGGTGCAGGGGGCAAGAGGCTGGGGCCACACTCTGCTCAGGGGTGCCCAGGGCCAGCCCAAGGGGCAATGGGCACACACTGGAAGCCAGCAGGAGCAAGTTGTTTGGGCTGAGGGTGCAGAGCCCTGGCCCAGGCTGCCCAGAGAGCTTGGGGAGTCTCCTGGTGTGCAGAGATTCCAACCCTAGCTGGAGGGGATGCTGGGCAAGCTGCTGGGGCTGAGCCTGCTGGAGCAGGGAGAAGGACTGGATGATCTCCAGAGGTCCTTTCCAACCCTCACCATATAGAGATTGTGTGATTCTATGATCTCTCATGGACTGCCGAAGCTAATTCAGAATGGTTTTGTACAGCATCAGACAGCTTAAGGTCAAGAATTAAATTACCTTTGCAAAGATCTACCCCAGCTCATGCTGGTAGGAATATTCCCTGACCTTTCAGAGGAGCAGCAGTAAACAAAGCAGTGGTGCTGAGGGTGTTTGTTGGCTTTTGCAGCCTCTTCCTGTGGAGCCTGCAAACCAAAACCCTGCTGCCTGCTGCTAGGAGTTCAGAAACAGAAAGTGGAACTACATGGAGATTATGATAGGACTGTGGCTGATTATAAACTCTGAAGGGAAATCATGTAACCTCATTTCCTTATCTCATCTGAGCAAAAGGCTAAACAGAAGGGGGGTGGGGATGTTCACTGCTTTGTCTTTTACTCAAGTGTTACTAATCAGAGAAGTAAAAAGCCATTTTCCATCCATTTCAATAGGCTCCAGGGCATAAAGTGGACTTGTTCAATTGGAATTGCTTCGAGAAGAGTGAGGGTTAAGGGGTTAAAGAGCTCCTTTCAGCCTCTTGCACCAGGGGAGCTTTAGATTGGATGGCAGGAGGAATTTCTTCACTGCAAGGATTGTCAAGGCCTGGCCCAGGCTGCCCAGGGAGATGCTGGAGTCACCATCCCACGTTTAGATGTGGTCCTTAGGGCCATGGGTTAGTGGCATGGGAGTGATAGGGATGGTTGGACTTGATGAGCTTAGAGATCTCTTCCAACCTGCATGATCCTGTGATTGTGCTGAAGGTACCAAGCCCTTGGTCAGGTCATAGTGGTGTTAGTGTTTCATTTTGGCTCTGTCAGCTAATTAGATGACACTGCAAACAGGAGCAAACACTCTTTTTCTCCTTCTTCCCTGCTGGTCTAGGTTTGTGCTTGTTGGGTGCTAAGTGGCCTGTGCCAACCAGAATCGTTTGGGAAGTGGAATGATAACTCCTCTTGGAGTTGGCCTCAGAGTTGGCCTTTTTTGGCAGTCCTGCTGGAGAGAGCTAGCTCAGGGAGGGGAGCAGAGCTCTTCTGGAACCCTAGAGAGATGCTCCCACAAAGAACTCCCTGCAGTGACTCACCTGCACTGCCAGCCTGTCCCTTGGCGGCAGAGAGCTCCTCAGCCTGTGAAATCCTTCTCTTTAACCTACTTTCTATGCCTTTGGAAGGTTTGAAGAGCACTAAAGCCCTCATGCAGCCAATAGGCATTCAAGAGCTTGCTTTGCAAGGCAGGAGTGCTTCCAGGAGGCACACACAAGGCTTGCTGCCAGCAGACCCATCTCTCACTCCATCTTCTTCCCTCTATTGTTTCAACAGTGCACAAGCCTACCCCTCCCCTCCATCTCCCCTCACACCTCAATGCATGGGGAAGAGGACAAGAGAGCTGATGATGCCACAGAAACTTCTCCACTAAGCAAAGATCAGGGTCACAGCAACCCCAGCAAGGCTCCAGGCTTGGGGCACAGTGGCTGGAAAGCTGCTGGGGGAAAAGGAGCTGGGGAGATTGGAAACCAGCAGCTGGAGATGAGGCAGCAGAGTGCCCAGGAGGCCAAGAAGGCTAAGAGCATCCTGGCTTGGAGCAGCACTAGTGTGGCAGCAGCACTAGGGCAGGGATTGTCCTCCTGGCCTGGCCACTGGGGAGGACACAGCTCCAAGCCTGGGCTCAGCTTTGGGGTCCTCACTCACTCCCACAAGGACATGGAGGTGCTGGAGTGTGTGCAGAGAAGGGCAAGGAAGCTGGGGAAGGGTCTAGAGCACAAGTGTGCTGAGGAGCAGCTGAGGAACTGGGCTTGGTTAGGCTGGAGAAGAGGAGGCTCAGGGGAGACCTTCTCACTCTCTGCAACTCCCTGCAAGGAGCTTGGAGCCAGCTGGGGCTTGGGCTCTTCTCCCAAGGGACAAGTGACAGGATGATGCAAGACAGCTTCAAGTTGCACCATGGGAGCTTTAGGTTCGCCTTGAGGAACAATTTCTTCCCTGGAAAAGGTTGTCCAGGCCTGTCCCAGGCTGCCCAGGGCAGTGCTGGAGTCCCCATCCCTGGAGGGGTTGCAAAGCCCTGGAGCTGTGCTGCTGAGGCCATGGCTTAGTGCTGAGCTGGCAGTGCTGGCTCAGGCTTGGACTTGATGATCTTGAAGATCTCTTCCTACCAAAACAATTCTGTGCTTCTATGACCTTGAATCACTGTGGATACCATCCCTATCCCCTCCACCATCCCTGCTGACACCACCAGCTTTGTGTTCCAGCTCTCCCTGTTGACACTTTGTACACAACATCTTCCCCATTGCCTTCAACCATCAAGAGCTGCACTGAGGTGGAAGAAACAACACCTTTTTTTTTTCCCCAAAAGACCTTTGTTTCCCCTCCCTCTGAGCTCCTGGGTCTCATTCATCTTCTCCTCAGAAACACCTGAGGCTGCCTGGGCTCTGCAGTTAATTAGCTGCTTCCCTGGAGCAGAGTGCCCTGCAGAGGCAGAGGAGTTAACCTGGAGGAACAGATGCACTAGGAGTGATGAGAAATGCAAGAAGCAGCAGGGAAAGCAGTCAAGGAGAGAAGGAAGAGTGGAAGGAGTAGAAAACGCAGGAGAAACAAGGAGCAGCACCTTGGGCATTCCAAATCAACACAGCACCAAGGGAAGTTGATTCCCCTTCTCTTCATTCCAGGCAATGAAGACCATTTGAGCTAGCAAAGAAGAAGAAGAAGTCATTGAGTATTTAGGGTTGGTTTTCTCAGCTCTGGTTGCTTTTCCTTCCCCTTTTCTTCTTGGTCAAGTGCTCTGCTTGAAGTCAGAAGCAAGAGTGTGAGGCTGCACACAAATCCCTGCCACACACACACTTCAGTCTGTCAAAGGAAGGCAAGAGAACTTCTCTTCCACAGGGATGCTGGTGTAGGATGGGTTGGGAAGTGATTGGGAAGCATTTGGGCACTGTGTTGGTGGAGGCATGAAGGAGGACAGCAGAGGAAGAGAGAGGAGAAATGGGACAGGGAGAAATGAAGAGGATTAAAGGTCATTGGGAAAAGAGCTGCACCTCCTGGAGAGCTTTTTAAAGGAGCTGAGGAATGAAATCCAGGCTGAAACAAATGGATGAAATGAGGAATCTTGCAGCAACAGCAAAAAAAGTGGAGAATAGGAAGAGTCAAAGAAGGAAAGCCCACAGGGACCATGAAGGGATGCTTGCTTTTTATAGAGACTTTCCACTTCTTTCTTCCACTTTGTCTCTAAATGCAAGTTTTTATTAGTGGCTTTGGCTCTGCTCTTGCAAACAAGTCAGGCAGCAGCAGCAGCAGCCTGGGAGGAGGGGAGATGCTCTCTCCTCTTTACCTCCTTCTGCAAAGCTGCCTGGGCTAACCCTGCTGTGGGGAAGATCCTAGAATCCTACAATCCTAGACTGGTTTGGGTTGGAAGGGACCTCTGGAGCTCATCTAGTCCAACCCCCCTGCAGTGGCCAGGGACATCCCCANGCCAGGAGACCATGGATGCTGCTAGTGCAGGGGGTGCTTGGCTTCTTAGCAAGCACAACCTTGCTCTGCACAGGCCAGTGGGGTGAAAAAGCAGAGAGAAAGAGTTGGAGATGTCCATGGATCAATGTTTCACAGAATCCCAGCATGGTGAGGGTTGGAAGGGACCTCAGGGGATCATCCAGTGCATCCCTCCTGCTCCAGCAGGCTCAGCCCCAGCAGCTTGCCCAGCATCCCCTCCAGCTGCCCTTGCAATCTCTGCACCCCAGGAGACTCCCCAAGCTCTCTGGGCAGCCTGGGCCAGGGCTCTGCACCCTCCCTGCCAAGAAGCTTCTCCTGATGGAAGAAAGGAGGGAAGAGAGTGTTCTAGGAGGAGCCTTGAAGATCCTGAGCTGAGGGAAGGAACTTTTCTCAGTGTCAAGATTTCTCCCTGGCATGCATCAGCTTCCTTTTTTTTTTTGTTGGTTTCTTGGTGGTTTGGGGTCTTGTTTTTTGTCTCTACCTCCCTGTTCCCTTCAAGGTTTGATTCCTCCTCTTTGTACTTGATCTCCTCCCTCAGACAACTGCTGCTCCAGCCCATGCAGATGACAAACTAATCTAACATTCCACCTCAGAGAAATACTTGAGGATGATTTCTTCCTTCCCTTTTGTTCTCCTGGTGGCAGAAGCATCTCAGATTGTGTGCTTGGTCTCCCTGGGGGAAGCTCTGCTTTCTTCCTGGAGAAAGAGAGAGACCAAGGACAGGGGAAACAAATGGGATCTTCTTTTTCTTGCTGCCTTAGTGATTTCCATTTAGGCTTCAGCAAAGGCAGAGCCATCTGCTCTCTATGAAACATCCAATAATAGTTCTCCAGTTGCTGAATTCTGAGTGGGGAAAACAAAAAGCCAGCAAAAAGGGAGAGAGAGAGAAAGCCTGGCTTGTCCCAAACCTTCTCAGGAAGCATCTAGAGGCAAACTGCATCCTCCTGATTGGAGTCATCCTTCCAAAGGATGAAGCTGAAGACAGGACTGGAAGGGAGAGGGAAAGGACAATCCAGTTCCCTTCTCTCTCTGTGTTGGGTTTCTTTGTTGATGATGCTTTCCAAAACATCAACCAACAGTGTTTGCTCAGGGAAAAGGATAATTCTCTCCCCCCAGAGTCAGCAGGAACTTCATCAAACACAAAGAACAGGTTCAGGAGCTCCAATGTTCTCTCAAGATCCAAGTCACAGTATCCCAGTATGTCAGGGGTTGGAAGGGCCCTAGAAAGCTCATCTAGTGCAACCCCCCTGCCAGAGCAGGATCACCTAGACCAGCTCACACAGCAATGTGTCCAGGCAGCTCTGCAATGGCTCCAGACAAGGAGACTCCACAGGCTCCTGGGCAGCCTGGGCCAGTGCTCTGGCACCTGAACTGCAAACAAGTTCCTCCTCAGCTTAATACTAAACCTCCTGTGCTCCAACTTGCTCCCATTCCCTCTTGTCCTACCATTGGATGCCATGGAGCAGAGCCTGGCTCTCTCCTCCTCACACTCACCCTTCCCATATTTCTAAGCATTGCTGAGGTCTCNACTTCAGTCAGACCAACAGAATTGTTTGGGTTGGAAAAGATCTTCAAGATTATTGAGCCCAGCAATAACTTGATCAACCTAGAGCCTGAAGCAAGCTGAGCTGGAATGTGTCCAGGGATGAATGGGACATCTCCCTCTTCTCTGGGCAACCTGGGCCAGGCTCTCCTCACCCTCAGTACAAACAATTCCTACCTTCTCTTTAGTCTGAATTTCTCCTCTTGTAGTTCCAAACCATCCCCTCCCCCTTGCCCTCTCCCCACTAACAAGTCTGGAGAGCATGGTTAAAATATGTAGAGAATGGTTTTAAAAATGCATAGAATGGTTAAAAGATGTAGAGAATGGCTAAAAAATTCATCTCCTGCTTAGGAAAGTCTAGCTCATGCTTGAACAAAAAAAAAACCTGTCCAGGCTACAAAGATGAGCTCCTGCTGAAGTGAGGGTTGGCAAGGTCACTGGAACTCTGTGCCAGTTCACCTCAGCTCTCCAAATGGTCCCTTGGGAGGGCTCAGGAGAGAAGGGAAGATGGAGAAATGTCCTAATTTCTGTCAGGATCTGGGCAGAGAGCAGGAAGAGCAAAGCTAATGGCACACACAAGCTGCTTGCAGCAGGCCCCAGCCTCCCCAAGCCTGCAGCTGAATGGAGCTGCTCTCTCATGAAGAGCTAATGCCTGGGCTAGAGAACTCATCTAGATGGGAAAAGGATCATCCTGAAGATTAGGAAAGAGTCTTATTCCAAGTCCTGGGTTGGGATGTTTCCCTCTGGCTGAAGCAGTTCTGCTCTGAGGAGCCTCAGAGGCTGTTGAGCAGCAGGGGAAGAATGCAGCCATCAGCATCTCTAGAGATGGCAGGGCTGAGAGATTCCAAGGGATGTCACCTAGGGGAGAAGGAGAAGAAAATCCTGGCATTTTATCCTGAGAAGGAGCTCAGGTGGCTGTGAAAGGAATCTTTGTGCTGGGCAAGGAAAACCATGCTGGTGTCTCTGGGCATGCAATTAGAAACAGGGATGTGTGAGAGAAAACACTCTAGCCCAAGAAAATTCCCTATCCTAGAGGCTTGCTGGAGCAGCAGTGGGAAAAAGGAGGTCCTAGTGAGCTCAGGAAGGTTTGCTTATGGTTTGCCAAATCACTTCCAGCATGTTTTTTTGCCCCTTGCTGCAATGAGTGATGGGCACAAGGGAATCCAATCTCCTGCCCTCCCACAGGTCATCTCCATGCAGTAGATTTTGCTCCCCAGCTTCCTCTGAAGGACTGGGACCAGTTCACAGAAGATGCTGGACTGAGCTCCTGGGGATGTGATATGTCCACAGGATCCCCTTTTCCATTGGAATCAGCAGCAGTTTGGCTCAGAGCATGAAGCAGGAGCTC
Organism: Bucco capensis; assembly: GCA_013396975.1. NCBI lineage: Eukaryota > Metazoa > Chordata > Aves > Piciformes > Bucconidae > Bucco > Bucco capensis. Next base: position 41,342 of record VWZO01021188.1, read on the forward strand.
AGAAGTCCTTCAGTTCCTCTCCTGGTTCTTCATCAGCCTGGCAGCAAGCCTTGGGAGAGCTGGAGAAGCTTTCCTGGACAAGCCAGCAGCTGATGGAGAGTGGTGTGAAGCCCTGATGATCCCTGATTTCCTCAGGCCAAGGCTTCTCTCTCACCACCTCCTGTTTCCAAGGAAGCTCTTCACCTTTTTCCTCAGGAGAATGGGTTAGCATCTTGCTCTGGAGAGCAGTTTGGGAAGTGTCCCTCTCCATAGCTTCTCCCAAAACACTGTCCCTTCTAAGACATCTAGAAGGAGAATGAGATGGGAAAGGCACCACTCCCACTGTTAATTCCTTCACCGTGCCATTCCCTTCCCTCTTTTATTCCCCCTCATTTCCAGTCCCTTGCCAACAGAGCCTTGGCAGCTCTCACAAAAGCAATTATCATCTTGAGGAAAAGGGGTGGTTTTTTGCAGTATTTTGGGGTATTTTTTGCTTAGTTCTGGAACTACATCTTCTTTGTCATCTCCTTCTGTCAGCCTCCAACTTCACAAGGTGCTGCATCATTCCTCCTGCTCCAGCTTTGTGCCCTTCCCTTGGCATTTCTGGCCTTGCTCCAGGAGTTTTTTCCCTCCTTTCCCTAGAGGAGATCCTCAACCTCATGCAATCCTGAGATGCTTTTGCTTGACCAGGACTTAGAAGCAAGCTAAGGCATCACTCTGAGTGAAATGAAACCTGCTACCTGATCCTCTTCATGTTCTTCATGCACCTTGGAGCTTTTGGTTTTCTTTTGGCCAAGGTTGTAGCTGAGAAAGAGAGAAGTTATCCTGAGAAACAGCCCAGCTGAGCCTTGCAGAGCTGACTTCCTCCAGTTGGAGAAGTTCAGGATAGGAGCCAAGTTGGCAGTTTGGGAGCTAAATGGTCTCTTTTGGCTTTCATGACGTTTCCTCTTGGCTTCTTCTCTCCTTCTAGACAGGGTGACTCTGGGATAAGCAGACTATGACACAGCTCTGATTTCCTTGGCCTGAAGGATGCTGTTTTTCAGCTCAGCTCCTTCAATAGCTGCTGTTCAGGAGCTGGGAAAGGCTCAGCTTCCCTTACAGAGGGATAACTGCCCTGGATGTCCCACCAGCATCCCTCAGGAGAACCTATCCTACATGTTGCCAGCTGCAGTATCTCCTAAGCAGATGGAGGATTGAACTCCAGAGTCTAAACCATGACTATTTACAGCCTGTGCTTTGTCCCAGGAGCCAAGAGGTGACCAGTTGTGTCTGAGATGTCCCACCCAGGTGCTGGTTTCTCCCACCTTGCTTGAACACACTCAGCTCTACCCTTCAGTGTCTTTCTGCTCTAACATGGGATATTAGAGCATCCCAACAGGCATCAGGAGCCATCCAAATGATCTCAGGGGCTGGAAGCTCTCTGCTGGGAGTTCAGCCTGAAGAAGAGAAAGCTCCAGGGAGAACTTCTTGTGTCTTTTCAGTGCTTAAAGGGACTTAGAAGAACCATAGACTGCTTTGGGTTGGAAGGAGCCTTGAAGATCACCTAGTTCCAACTGGGCAGGGATGCCACCCACTAGAGCAGCTTGCCCAGGGCTCCATCCAACCTGGCCTTGAACCCTGCCAGGGATGGAGCATCCACAACTTCTCTGAGCCAGAGGATCCAACACCCCTTTGTGGCCCCTGCTGCTGAGCCAAAAACTCCCCTCCCTGCTCCTCCTTTTGCTTGCAGAAAAGCCTGAAATAGGGATGGAACAGCAAAAAGGTCCAAAACAGCAACCCCAACGTTGGGCTTCCAACTGTTCTCCAGGAGGCTTTGGAGCTGGGATGGAATCCCAGGCGTCAGGGGACAGATGTTCCTCATTGAGCTGGATGTGCCTCATCCCCAAATCAGCTTGCAGCAGTAGCTCCTGCTGCTTCCCTCCTTGCCCTCCTGGGAGCTGAGAGCAGGCAGAGAACTCAAGGGGGGTGAGGGCAGTGGCTCCAACCTGCTGGTCCCCCCTTCCCTTCTCCTTTGGGAGAAGGATTCCCTTCATCCTACCACCAGTCAGGGGTGGCTTCTACTAGTTCTCCTCTCCATATTTTCCACAGGAGGTCCACACAGACCACAGCCCTTGGTCCCTTTGAAGAGCTCCAGCACATCCTTGGTGCTCCAGCGAGCATTGCTTGGGGAAGGTGATGAGGAAACCTCGCTCCCCAAGCCCAGCACTGTACCCTCCTCTTCCTCCATCCCATCTTCTCCAGGCAGAGCTCGGCCAAGCCTTGGTTTTGTTAGATCCAAGCATGTGAAAAAGCTCTTGGCAAGAGTCCCAACCCCCTCAGAACTTGTTGGGTTGCTTTCTTGTTGTTTCTCTTTGTTTTCCCAGCTCGGCATTGTTCGGAGCGGTTGCGCTCGCTAGGAGACTCCAGTTGCAGGCATTCCCTTGCTCTTCTCCTGTCAAATCTGCCTCCAGAGCTGTTGTTTGGCTTTCCTCCTCACCCTCTTCCAGCTCCAACCATTCTTTTTTTGTCACTTCAAGTTCTCCTGCTGCCAGCTGCAACTGGGTTTAACCCTGCTGGCTGTTCAAGTCCAATAAGGCAAGAGAAGAAGACCTAACCCCACCAGTGCCATCCTCATCCAGGGATGAGGAGTGGGATGCTCCTGGTGTGGGGTCAAGTGAAGAGGAGAAGTGGTGGGGAGGTGAGTAACCAGAAAAGAGCAGTGAAGGGAAGGGAGTTTGTGTCACCTCTGAGGCCTCCCTGAGCCAAGCATCCCTGGGGATCAAACACCAAAGTAACCTCCAGGAGAGGTGATGGCAGCAGATTTTCCATCTCTTGCTCCAATACCATTGGTGATCAACATCTACAACCCCCAGGAATCACAGAATCCTGAAGCTCTAAGATCAGCAAGTCTAACCATCCACCTGTCACTAACAAAAGAGGTGGAAAACCACAGGAGAAGCAGACACAACCCCAACTCTCTCAGCCTTTCTTCAGGAGCACTTGTCTTGTGAGCAAAAGACTTCTAAAAGGTGGCTTTTCCCTCCCCAATAACTACAAAAAGGATTAATTAGAGTTCTCTGCTGCTCCTGCTGGGCCAGGCCTGTGCCATCCCAACCAGGAGATGATGCTGGAGCTTGGGGAGTGATGCTGGGGCATGGTGGATGATGCTGGAGCTTGGGGAGTGATGCTGGGGCATGGTGGATGATGCTGGAGCTTGGGGAATGATGCTGGGGCATGGTGGATGATGCTGGAGCTTGGGGAGTGATGCTGGGGCATAAGGAGTGATGCTGGGGCATAAGGAGTGATGCTGGGGCCTGGTGGATGATGCTGGAGAGAAAGGTGGGGAATGTTCTCCCAAGGGATGCTTTTGGCTGCAGGTGCCCATCTGCTTGGCCAAGCTGCTTTGCAAAGGCACCAAAGCCTGGAGATGTCAGGAGAAGACAGAGAGGAGGAGCTGAAGGCACAAGCTCAGTCCTTCAACTTTGAAGGGAGAACCATCAGGATGGCACAGCAGCTTCAGACAAGGAGACAAACGACTGCAGGAGGAAAAGGCTTTCATTCCAAGAGGGAAAGGGCCAAGGATCGTCCAGTGTCACCATTGGGAAGGCATGGAGCATTGCTGAGAAGCACAGATNACGGGATGAGGAGTGGGATGCTCCTGTTGTGGGGTCCTGGGAAGTCATTAGCCATGCCAGAGTGGGATGAGGAGTAGGATGCTCCTGGTGTGGTCATTAGCCATGCCAGAGTGGGATAAGGAGTGGGATGCTCCTGGTGTGGGGTCCTGGGAGGTCATTAGCCATGCCAGAGTGGGATGAGGAGTGGGATGCTCCTGGTGTGGGGTCAAGTGAAGAGGAGAAGTGGTGGGGAGGTGAGTAACCAGAAAAGAGCAGTGAAGGGAAGGGAGTTTGTGTCACCTCTGAGGCCTCCCTGAGCCAAGCATCCCTGGGGATCAAACACCAAAGTAACCTCCAGGAGAGGTGATGGCAGCAGATTTTCCATCTCTTGCTCCAATACCATTGGTGATCAACATCTACAACCCCCAGGAATCACAGAATCCTGAAGCTCTAAGATCAGCAAGTCTAACCATCCACCTGTCACTAACAAAAGAGGTGGAAAACCACAGGAGAAGCAGACACAACCCCAACTCTCTCAGCCTTTCTTCAGGAGCACTTGTCTTGTGAGCAAAAGACTTCTAAAAGGTGGCTTTTCCCTCCCCAATAGCTACAAAAAGGATTAATTAGAGTTCTCTGCTGCTCCTGCTGGGCCAGGCCTGTGCCATCCCAACCAGGAGATGATGCTGGAGCTTGGGGAGTGATGCTGGGGCATGGTGGATGATGCTGGAGCTTGGGGAGTGATGCTGGGGCATAAGGAGTGATGCTGGGGCATGGTGGATGAAACTGGGGCCTGGTGGATGATGCTGGAGAGAAAGGTGGGGAATGTTCTCCAAAGGGATGCTTTTGGCTGCAGGTGCCCATCTGCTTGGCCAAGCTGCTTTGCAAAGGCACCAAAGCCTGGAGATGTCAGGAGAAGACAGAGAGGAGGAGCTGAAGGCACAAGCTCAGTCCTTCAGCTTTGAAGGGAGAACCATCAGGATGGCACAGCAGCTTCAGACAAGGAGACAAACGACTGCAGGAGGAAAAGGCTTTCATTCCAAGAGGGAAAGGGCCAAGGATCGTCCAGTGTCACCATTGGGAAGGCATGGAGCATTGCTGAGAAGCACAGATTGGGTTGGATCTTCCCCACCTTGCAGCAGCAGCAGCAGCAGGAGGGAAGGAGGCATCCATCCCATCTCCTGGCTCCTGCTGCCCTCTGCTGAACATCCAGATCGATGCTGCCAGGATCAGCCTAAGAGCTCCAGGGTGCTGAGTTGGAGGAAAAGACCCTCAGGAAGGTCACCAAGGGTAAGTGGAGAGTCCTGCACCTGGGGAGGAAGAACCTGATGGAGCAGGACAGCTTAGGGGTTGAGCTGCTGGGAAGCAGCTCCATGGAGAAGGAGCTGGAAGTGCTGGGGAACAAGTTCTCCATGAGCCAGCAATGTGCCCTCCTGGCCAAAAAGACCAATGGGATCCTGGGGTGCATGGAGAAGAGTGTGAGCAGCAGGTCCAGGGAGCTTCTCCTCCCACTCTCCATAAGCCTTGGGGTGCAGGATCTCTCCTTAGATTACCAGGAAGCCTCCTGTGGGTGCAGGTTTCAGGGGTTCTGGGGGTTCAGGATCTCTTCTGGAGGTTCCCATCTCAGGGATGCTGAGCCTTGGGGTGCAGAAACTCCTCTTGAAGTACCTGGAAGCCTCCTGTGGGTGCAGATTTGAGGGGTGCTGGGGGTCCAGGACCCATCCTGTGGGTCCTATCTCAGGGATGTTGAGCCTTGGGGTGCAGAATCCCCTCTTGGAGTACCTGGAAGTCTCTTGTGGATGCAGGTTTGAGGGGTGCTGGAGGTGCAGGATCCTCCCCAGGGTGCTGCTTTCCCTCTGCCATGCCCATGGAAGCGTGCTGAGTCAGGTCTGGGTGCTGCTGGGCAGGAGCAGGAAGCTGGGGTGCCTTGGGTGCCTCCCAAGCACCACTCCCATCCCAAGTGGAGCAGCAGCAGGAACAGGCTGCACTCAGCTCTGTCTAGCCCAGGGGTCCAGGTGAGTAGCTTCCTTAGGGGTTGGGAGCTAGGTGGGAGAGGTCCTTGGCCATGGGATGCCACCAGCCCCTGGGTTGAGTGCCAGGCAAGGTGAGGTGTGGGCAGGAACCTGGAGCTAAAGTTGGTTTCCTTCATCTCAGGCCACACACGTGGGGAAACTGAGGCACAGTGGGCTGACACAGGACAGGTAGAAGAGGTCAGTGGTGTGGGAATCTGGGGTCCCCAAAGGCTAAGCTGGCTCCAGGGCCCAGGCTGCTGTGCTGGGAAGGCTGAGTCACAGCTGGCAGAGCAGGATCAGCCTGTTTGGGGTTTTGTTTGGCTCAGCAGCTGCCAGGGGAGCCCAAGGTTTAGGCTTTTAGGAGAGGCTTGGATGGAAAAGGAGAGGTTTCTTGGGGAGGGGGGGGGGAAGGGGGGGGGAAGGCGTTTGGTCG
>VWZO01021188.1:47401-60692 GCA_013396975.1 Bucco capensis
AGTGGGCTCCCCATGCGTGGTAGGGGGTGGGGGGATGTCTGGTGAGATGGCATCACCCTCATGCCCCAGGATCATCCACCAGGCCCCAGTTTCATCCACCATGCCCCAGCATCACTCCCCAAGCTCCAGCATCACCTCTCATGCTCCAGCATCCCCTCTCATGCTCCAGCATCCCCCTCCATGCCCCAGCATCACTCCTTATGCCCTAGCATCACTCCCCAAGCTCCAGCATCACTCTCCATGCTCCAGCATCACTCCCCATGCTCCAGCATCCCCCTCCATGCTCCAGCATCACTCCCCATGCTCCAGCATCACTCTCCATGCTCCAGCATCACTCCCCAAGCTCCAGCATCACTCTTTATGCCCCAGCTGGTTTTGCCACCCTCTCAACCATTCCAAGAAGCTGGAATGGGGCTGGGGATGGACTCCAACTCTTCCAGAGCCCTCTGGAAAGCAGGGCTGTGTGTACCAGCACCACGCACCTCTTTGACACCTGGAGCTTCCCTGCAGCCACAAACCACCCCAAGACCCTCTGCCTCCCCACTAAGGGAGAGCAGGGGGAGGGATGATGCTGAGGAATGCCTGGAAACAGTGCTCCTGATATTAAAGGGAGAATGGGAGCAGCTCCAAAGCAGCCCTGTGCACCTCATCCTTATCCTGATCCCCTTCCAGCAGCCTGACCTGGGGCTTGTCTCTCCTTCAGCTCTGCTTCCCCTCCAGAAGATCCATGGCTCTGATGCTGCCCAAGGCCTTGGTGGTCCCAGCTGCCTTGGCCTGGGGCTTGGCCAGCACTGGCCTCTTCCTGCTGCTCCTGCTCCTTCTCTGCTCCTTCTTCCACAGGTACATTCTGTTTTGGGGGTAAAAGAGAGGGATTTGGCTGCTTCTTCCTGAGAGTTTGCCATGGATATGGTAAACACTTCCATGTGTCCATGGCAGGGAGAGATGGACTAGATGATCTTTGAGGGCCCTTCCAACCCTTTATAGAATTCTATGCTATTTGGGGCTCTGGGGAAATGCCAGGGATGGAGAGGGGAGATTATTAGCCATGCCATCCTCATCCAGGGATGAGGACTGGGATGCTCCTGGTGTGAGGCCCTGGGAAGTCATTTGCCATGCCAGAATGGGATGAGGAGTGGGATGCTCCTGGTGTGGGGTCCTGGGAAGTCATTTGCCATGCCAGAATGGGATGAGGAGTGGGATGCTCCTGGTGTGGGGTCCTGGGAGGTCATTTGCCATGCCAGAGTGGGATGAGGAGTGGGATGCTCCTGGGGTCAAGTGAAGAGAAGTGGTGGGGAGGTGAGTAACCAGAAAAGAGCAGTGAAGGGAAGGGAGTTTGTGTCACCTCTGAGGCCTCCCTGAGCCAAGCATCCCTGGGGATGGGACATGGCTCTGCTGACCTCTCCCTTCTCCTTCTCCCCCAGGATGAGGAGCCAGGAAGTGAAAGCAAAGCCTGGAGTTGTCCAAGGGGTGAGTGTCTCAGGGCCCCTAAATGCCATGAGGTGGCATTGGATGGCTGCTCAACTTGGCTGGAGGACAAGGTGGTGAGGATGGAGGCTGAGAGGATTCCTCTCCTCCCCCCAAATTTGGCTAAATTTGCCCTCAAAAATGCATCAAGGCCAAGGAGATAAGTGGAGGGAATTGGGATGGGGACAGTGACAGAAATCCTGGATCCCCTTCAGCTCCTCAACACCCAAACTTCTAGCACTAGGGCTGCAGGCTGCCAGGAATGCCCCAGAGGGATGCTCAAGGTGCTGGGGAGGGATGCATGAATCCCAGAAGGAGATGCACAAGTGCCAGGGAAAAGCTGGACAAGTTCCTGAGGGGATGCAGAAATGCTGGGAGGATGCAGGAGTGCTGAGAAGGGGAGCCAAGGAGGAATGCCTGAATCCCAGGGAGGATACACAAGCACCCGGGAGGATGCAGGAGTGATGAGAAGGGGAGGCAAGGAGGAATGCCTGAATCCCAGGGAGGATGCACAAGCACTAGGGAGGATACCCAAATGTCTTGGGAGTGATGTCCAAGCTAAGAGAGATTGGCAGGAGCCAGGGAGCACTCACTCCTCTCCCCTGCAGGTGAAGCTGGCCAGGCTGGGCTCCAGTGATGGGAGAGCAGCACTGCAGGGAGGTAGGTGACATAGGTGACAGCACAGGGATCCTGCTTCTCACACCCCCAGGGATACAGCTGCTGGATGCTGGATCCTCCCCAGGATTGCAGTGCAGCAGGGATGATTTCCATGCCCTGGGAAAGGATCCCAGCAGTAGGATGCCACTGGGATGTCCTGTGGTGCAAAGGTCCCTGGGGCTCAGCCTCAGCTGGGGAATGATTTGCTCAGCTCATGACTTTGGGGATGCTCAGGGATCAGCAGCACTTGGAAGAAGATGTGGGGGGATTCATCCTTTGGGAATCTCCCAGGCTGGGGTCACAGTACTCAAAAGAGGGTCACAGCATCCCAAATATTGTCACAACTCCCAAAAGGGGGGGGGGGTCACAGCTCCCACTATGCTGGACTCTCTCTACTAGTTCCTTGTCTCTCTTCAACTGGGGAGCACAGCACTGGCCCCAGCACTGCAGCTGTGGCCTGACTAGTGCAGAGCAGAGTGGGAGGAGAAGCTCCCTTGCCCTGCTGCTCACACTCTTCTCCATACACCCAGCAGACCATTGCCCTTCTTGGCCATGAGGACACATTGCTGGCTCCTGAACAGCTTGTTATCCCCCAGCACTCCCAGCTCCTTCTCCCCAGAGCTGTGGGTACCCCTCCCCAGCTCAGCATCCTCTCTTTTCCCTCCCTGCAGGTACCTCCTCTCCTAGTGATCTCCAGCAGCAGGTGGATGACCCCACTGTTCCAGAGGACTCAGATATTCCCACTCTGGAGGATCCCAGGCTGCAGATGCCAGGGGGGACACCCCATTCCCCCTCACTCTCCAAAGCACTCCTGAGGAGCCCAGAGTTCCTGCGGCACCGGCAGCTGCCACTCCTGCCTGGGGATGTTGGTCCAGGGAGGGCAGAGCTGATGCTGGATGCTGAAGGACCTATCTATGAAAGCATCAGGTACAAACCTGGCCTGCTGAAGAAGCCCTGGGATGGCAGCAGCACTCAGGAGGACTCCCTCTCCCTGTCCATCAAGGATGAGCCAAGCACCTTCATGCAGGAGATGAGCACCCAGGAGTTCCCTGGCCCTGTGTATGCCAAAGTGTGCAAGCTGCCCAGGGCACCCCAGCAGCCTGCCAGCTCCCCTGAAGCCCAAGAAGAAACACCTCCACCATTGCCAGAAAAGCTCTTCCATGTGCTGTAGGATGCCCTGGAGATGTTTTGGACTTGCTTCAAGCACAGCTGGTTGGTGCAAGCTCAAGGCAGGGTATTCCCAGCTGAGTACAGGCACAGGCAAGAGGCCATGGAGAGCTGTCTCAAATGAAGTGGAGGTGGCCCAGGTTATCTCTTGGCATTCCTGAGTGTCCCTCTGGGACATCTCCATTGCTGGGAGTCCTGTGGGGAGCAGAGGATGGAGTGACTTTCAATGTGAAGTTAGCCAAAGCAAACCATAGGAGAAGAATCTGTGATTATTTGCTAGAGAAGCTCCAAAAAAAAAAAGAAAGGTCCAAAAGTAACCTCCATGCTTGGATGTCCCAGGAAAAAAAATCACCTGGAACGTGATCTTGCTTGCCAGGAGGGAGAGTTGATGGCTTGTGGAGCTGTGTAAATAGGCTTTACTTGCTATTTTAATGCTTGTTAATGGGTGTGCTGCACCCTGCTCCATCCCTGGGGCCCTTTGGATGGGTTCTGGAGGGAGGATGAGCATCCCTTGGATGGGTTCTGGTAGGAGGATGAGCATCCCTTGGATGGAGCTGTGGTGCTGAAGGCCATGGCTTAGTGGTGAGCTGGCAGTGCTGGTTCAGGGTTGGACTCCATGATCTTTAAGGTCTCTTCCAACCTTAATAATTCCATGATTGTGAGCAAACAGCCCAGGCTACAACCCCAAGCACTCCTCCTCCTCCCATTTTGCTCCCAAACTCTGCATCCAAACAAAACATGGAGCTGTGTCCCACCAGGAGTTGGTATTATCCCCCAGACCCAACAAAACATGGAGCTGTGTCCCACCAGGAGTTGGTATTATCCCCCAGACCCAACAAAACATGGAGCTGTGTCCCACCAGGATGGGGTATTATCCCCCAGACCCACCTTATGAGGCTTTGCTTTTCCCCTCCCACATCTACCCACACCAGCACCAACATGCCATGGGTCACAGAGGAAAAGCCAAGCAGCAGCAGTGGCTCTGTTGAGGCTGAGTCAGAGAGAATGACACAAAAAAACCCACAGGATTTCACTTTAAAGAGGAAAAAAACCCACCCCAAAACAATTAGGCAGGGACATTATTCCTGGCTCAGGAGCTGGGGATGTTGCTATTTTCACTTGCTGCTAGTGGTTGCTGCAAGCACGGGGTGAGTCATCTCACCACAGCTCTGAGGAGAGCTTTGGGTAGCTCAGAGCCATGGGGAGCCAGAGGTTTTTTGCTCACTTGGCTCTTGCCCCTGCCCCACAGACCCCCCCCCCCTTTTCCCCTCTAAGCAGTGGCTGTCATTGAGCTAAGAAGTGCTGTCACTCAGGGGTACAGATAACCCACCCCTCCTGCTGTGGTTGGGGCTGGTGGGGTCTAGATGCTCATGTGCCTTCACAGACAACCACCTGTCCTCACCTTCCCTGCTATCCACTCACCTACCCTTCTGTACACTCATCCTCCACCTTCCTGAAAATCCATGGACCTTCCTGCACACTCATCTGCCTTCCTAGATGCCCAGCAACCTTCCTGGATGCTCACCTGCCTCACTCCACACTCATTCACCCTCCTACACCCTCACTTGCCTTTCCATCTTCTCCTCTGCCTTCCTAGACCTTCCCCTGACCTCTACACTCACCTTCTTCTAAGAGGGAGGATTCCTTTCATCCTCTTCTGCCAGAAGAACTTGGTTTGAGATAGAAGAAACCTACAAGATTTGCTTCTCTTCTCCTCTTTGCTTCTCAGGACATTGTTGGAGTTGTCCTTGCAGGCCCAGAGAAAGGAGGTGGTGATGTTGCTGGTTTGTAGTTGAATGAGGATGGGCAAATAACTCAGGACTTTCCTTCTTTTCTCTTTCTGACCAGCATCTGTCATTAAAAAGAGTACTAGATGAATGAAGTGAACAAACAAGCAGAAAGGGAACAAAGCAACCAACTAGCATCTTTCTGTATCCCCAACTTCCCAGACTTAAGAGTGAAGCTGCCTCCCACTCCACCTTCAGCATGTGGAGCTGGGCCCACTAAACACCAGCATCCTGCTCACTGGATAAAGAGACTCCAGGGCAGCTGATAACCTTGGAATGCAGGTGTCAGGGATTTTCTTTAACCTTGGAATGCAGGTGTCAGGGATTTTCTTTACCTGCCCCCTCAAAGAAGCAGTGACAGCAAAGAGTTAAACATGCCCAAGCTAAAGGAAAAAGGGAGGAAAAAACCAGAAGTAGAAGGTGGCCAAGAGCAGAAAAGGAAATCTGGTGAGTGTCTCTTCCCCTCTTGGTTTCTCCTCACTCAAGCTGGTGAAGAGGAGAAGCTGGAGCTCTCCTCTCTCTACTCCCACAACCAGACTTGTCTCCTGGAGAAGTCCTTGCATCTCCAGCACTGAGCAAACCTCTTCCCTGGCGAGAGCAGCAGGGAGGCTGGGAGCTTCCTAAAACCACTGAGGAGAGGTAGGCACCAAAGCAAGGTGGTTATCCTTGGGCTTCAACACTTCCACACCAAAGTCAGGGCCTAAAAACACCATTTCCTCCTCAAAACACAGCTGGGGCAGGTTTTGGGATTGGCTTTGAGAGGGAAGCAGGAGTCAAACAGTTCCCTTCCTGCTTCCATCAGCAGCTTGTTGAGATCAGCCAGCCTTGGCTGCTGGGCACTTAGCAGTGAGAAGCCTTGCCCAGCTCTGCCTTGGGGAGTTTTGGGGTTAAATACAACTGAATATGTTGTTTGCTTGTCATTTGGGGAATGAGGAGGTGCAGCAGTGGTGTAGGCACACTGCCACAGGGGATGAAGGGTAAGCAGGCACAGTTCCTGTTTTCAGAGTAGAAAAGAATGATATGGTCCAAGAAAACTGGAAGGAAAGAGGAGAGGAAGCCCAGAGAATGGAGAGGAGAGCCTCCCTGTCAGAGCAGGTGCTGCCCAATGGTGGTTTTTTCAGGCTCTCAGGGAGTACTCATCACATTTCCAAACATTTTCCTACTTGCACTAGGAAAAAGCAATTGTTTTCATGGGACCTTGGCTTTGATCACCCAGGTTCTGAGCATAAAAATTCACCCTGCCATTGCCTTTTCAGCTAATGGTGACACATCATGCCAAAAAAGATATTTCCCCCTCCTTTTTTCCTTCTCCCTCCCTCCCCTCCAAGAGGTTGTTGAATCAAGGAGGGGCTGAGAGCCAACAGCTGGAAGCATGAGAGAGGGAGTGGAAGCAATTGGGAGATTTGCAACCCAGCCAAGGACTCTCTGAGCTTCTGCCAAGCTCCTGCCTCTCCTCCTTCCACCACAGCCCCTCCTGAAAAGCAAGGAGAGAGGAAGAGCAGGGGCAATGCTGTTCAGAGCCCACCACCAGCACAGGCTTCCTTTGCCATGTTTATAGCCTTCTTTCCTGCTTCCCTTTTTTTCTGTAGGAAAGCTGGGAATGCCAAGCAGAACCCAAGTTGCTGCTGCTGAGTGCTCCTAGCAGCTGTGCCACAAAGGGAAACAGCCAGAGAGTCCTTTCCTGCACTATAGAAGGACAAGGAGCCCCAAATCCCTTTCATTAGGACATTAAACTCCCCTAAAAAGCAGAGATTTTCTTTTTAAACCACTCTTCCTCCTGGCATTTTGTTTCATCTGAGATAGCCCAGCTGAAAACAACACATTTCCCTACACACCAACAGCATGGAGTGAGCATCCAGGGCACTGATTACTGCCTGAAGCATGAAATTTTGCAGCTTGGTTTGGTTATAACATAGGGGAAAAAAAAAAAAAAAAGCTTGGAGGGTGTTTGGGGATGGAAGTACAATTGTAAAGGGCTGAATTCAACCCCCAGGAATCCCAGCTATGTCTCACCACCTTCCTTGCAGCTTAGAAAGGACCCGGCAGCGACTGAGAGAGCTGCAGGACACTCCTGGTATGAGGAACCTCATCACCTCCTCCACAAAGCTTTCCTGGCTCTCCCCTGCTGATGGCAGAAAGCTTGCCCCTGATGTCACTGTAGGTGGCTTTGTGGCTAAGGTTTGCAAGCATCTCCCCCCAAATCCTGCTCAGAATCCAGTAGGATTCTCACCTGGGAGAACTGCAGTGATGTCAGGGAGTAGAACAGGCACTTAGCAATAAGCAGCTGGCTGGAAAAGATGGAAGATGATTTCACTGGGATGATTACCCCTCCAAGCAATCAGCATAGAAAATGTTCTCTGCAGATACCTAACTTCCCTTCTCCCCTAGAGCAGCCCCTGACCACTCAGGGTTGGCTCTGCATCAGCTGAGGGTTTGTAGCTGCTTGTAAATCAGCAGCCAGTTTGCTGATGGGAGCAAACGGGGAAGAGTGGTGCCATCCTGTCAGGTTGGGCTGCTCTTCAGGGAGAGCTGGACAGGCTGAGAGCAAACTCAGGAAGATCAACAAGGGCAAGTGGAGAGGCCTGCACCTGGGGAGGAAGAACCTGATGGAGCAGGACAGCTTAGGGGTTGAGCTGCTGGGGAAGCAGCTCCATGGAGAAGGAGCTGGATAGGGTCACACTCTGCTCAGGGGTGTCCAGGGCCAGCCCAAGGGGCAATGGGCACACACTGGAAGCCAGCAGGAGCAAGTTGTTTGGGCTGAGGGTGCAGAGCCCTGGCCCAGGCTGCCCAGAGAGCTTGGGGAGTCTCCTGGTGTGCAGAGATTGCAAGGGCAGCTGGAGGGGATGCTGGGCAAGCTGCTGGGCCTGAGCCTGCTGGAGCAGGGGGGATGCACTGGATGAGCCCCAGAGGTCTCTTCCAACCTCACCATGCTGAGATTGTGTGAGCTTCACTAAGCCTTCCTGTCAAATGCTGAGAGATGAAGGTTTCACAGGCTAGGAAAGGAGACCTCTGTTGAACAGAAGTGGTTTAAAAATACTGAGAAAGCAAGAGGAGGAATAAACAATTCCATGTCCATTCCCCAAAACAAAAGGAGAAGAGATGGAATCCCTCAGGGATCTGGAGCAGGGTATCTGTTGCTCAACACCTCATTACAAAATCTAGCCAAAGAGTGAGTAGTGAGGTGACAAAGTTATCCCAAACAGCTGTGCCTGAAACCAGGGCAAGATCTCCTAGCAGGAGGTGATGAGAAGATGCATGGCAGGTAGGATTTTATGTCCCTAAGAAACACATCTTGGATAAATTATGTTAATCATGCCTATTGGGCAATCAAATCATTTCTTAGCTCTCAAGAAATTTGGGGGTGATTGTTGAGAGTTGTCAGAGGTGATCAGCTCAGCAGTTATCAAATCCAAAGCTGGCAGATGATAGAAATCAAACGAGAAAGCAAAAGAATCAACATCCTTCTGCTCCTGTATAAAAGCCCACCTTTTGATGCCCATCCAGCCCAACCCCAGCTCCAGAAGCATATGTCAACCTGCTGAAGTCAGAGAGAAGGTTATCATGGTTAAACGAGAGGGAGAAGTCAGCTTCTGCATCAAGGGAACCCAAAAGCCTGTGAAGGATGTGACTGGTGGGGCAGGGAAGGAGAATGTGACAGAGTTCCTGACTCATGAACACTGCAGGGATGACAAAGGGCTAATTAGGGAGTAAAAAACCCAAGACAAAAGCAAGTTTTGCACCTAGCCTGGTGAAGCTGCAGGGACAGGATGTGGCAGAGACAGAATTACAAGGGTTCAAAAAGGGAGCTAAAGAAATTAAGGGATTAGAGGTGCATTAGTGCTATTAAACCCAACCAGTGGCTGCTCTCTGGCTTAAAAGTGGCCTCTGAATCACAGAAAAAGGTTTTGACCTTACACAAAATGATCTCAAAGCAAGATTTTGAACACACATGCTCATCATCATCTCAGCAGAGATGCCAGTTCCAAAGCCAACCACAGAACTTCTCCTTTGGGAGAAGAACTTTACACACCAGTTCACTGGTCTACAAAGGAATCAGCTGCTCAGGAGTGGTTAAGTGTCTGGGATATTTAAGCACACACACTGCTTTCATTATGTTATTACGACATCATTAGACTATTACTATTATTATACTACATCATAGACTATTACTATTATTATACTACATCATATAATATTACTATTATTATACTACATCATATACTATTACTATTATACATCATTAGACTATTATTATTATACTAATAATATTTCATCATTAGACTATTACTACATTACTTACAGGTAATACTACACCTATACCAAGCTTCTAAATCTGGACTATATCCAGGCACCATTAGTAGATAATTCTCCTCAAATTTAGCCCATTTAGCTGATTTTCAGCTAAAGAGTTGCTCTGACATCAACCCGAAACTCTGACAATAAAGGTTCCTTTAGTGTAATAAGAACCAGCAAAGCAGGAAAGGAGAGAGGTCAAATAATGTCCTAAGGTGAGAGTCTGGTTCCAGAGTCTTGGAAGACTTTTGCAAGAAGGTGAGTGACCTTTAAGATCATTTGAGTGCAACCAGAACCTAACACTGCCAGCTCACCACTAACCCAGTGTCCCTTCCTCAGCACCTTATCTCCAGGGCTTTGAAACCCCTCCAGGGATAGTGACTCCACTACTACCCTGAGCAGCCTAGACCAGGCCTTGACAACTCTTAGAGGGAAGAAATTGTTCCTCATAGCCAACCTAAGCATCCCTTTGCACAACCTGAGTCTGTTTTGTCTTGTGTCCTATCACTTGTCCCTTGGGAAGGAGACTGATGCCATGTACTTCCCCCACCAAACTTTAGCATAACTTTTAATAGCCCAAAACTAACTGTGGTCCCCACACACCAACCTGAAGTTGAGCCACCACCATTTACCAGGCTGTCCCCCTCTTGAGTAAAAACCTATGCCATGTCTGAGCTGTAGCATGGCCAGGATTGTAGGCAGAGCTCCTCACCTGCTCAGAGGGAGCTCACACTCCTCCAACAAGGAGGGGAAGGGGGGAAATGAGCATGCCAGGCTCCTTGGGGAGCACAGGCCCGAGCCCAGCCCTCACGGCTCCTCGGGGAGCGCAGGCCCAAGCCAGGCTGGAGGCATATCGGAGCCCTTATGGCTCCACAGGGAATCCAGAACATGGCGGGAAGAAGGGAAGACGAGATTGGGCCTAAACCAGAGCCGACGACCACACAGCAGCCCTCAACCCTCACCCGCTGCACGCCCTAAGCAGCGCCGTGGCCAGCCGCAGCGCCTTTAGAGGCCCCAGGAGGGGGGCGCGGCTTCTCCCGCGACCTGTCGTTATTGGCCGCCGCGCGTCACCGCCTCCTGTCATTGGTTCCTTCCGGCTCGGCTCCCGCTCGCTGATTGGGCGATGCTCTCTTTCCCCACAGCCTTCCCCCACCGCCAGGGCTGGCGGAGCGCACGGCGGGGGCGCGAACGTGCGGGCGGGCTGTTCTCTAGCTGGGGGGCGAGCGCGGCCGCCACGTGGGGAACTGCACGTAGTCAGGGCGCGCGCGGAGGGGGTGGCGGGGCGGGGAGGGCACGCGCCGTTCCCGCCAGTGCCGGAGAGGGGGAGAGAAGCGGAGAGGGGGGACACAGGCGTCATGGACGGGAAAGAGCGAGAGGGGAGGCATAGAGGGGAGATCATGAGGGGAGATCGTGGGGCGTGAGGGGCAGCCGTCAGGGGAGATCGTGAGGTGAGGGGTGGGCATGGAGGATAAAGGGAGATCGTGAGGGGTGGCCATAGGGCGTGAGGGACAGTGTGAGAAGTGATTGTGAGGAGAGATGGTGAGGGTTGGCCATGAGAAGTGAGGGGCAGCAGCTCGGCTTGGGGCAGGCCTGTGGATGGATGAATGGCAGCCCTGAGGGGTGAGGCACAATGGCCATGGGGTGGAAGAGGCAGCTGTGAGGCGGGCTGAGGGGCAGTGGCCCTGAGGAGGTGAGGGGTGACCATGGGGATATGAAGGAGCACTGTGGTGGGAGATAAGGAGTGACAGCCATGCAGTGCAAGGGACCACCTTGGGGGTAGGTGAGTGGCAGGCCATGAGGTGTATGAGGTGTAAGGGTAGCCATGGCTGCTCCTGAGGCCAGCAGAAGGTGACTGGCATCACCTCCTGAGGAACAGGGCTGAAGTGCCTGTGACATACCACCCACCAGCTCCATCCCCCAGAGCAGCTGATGCCCACTGGGCATGGAGGTCCTGCCCATCACCAGCCCTACTCCTGTCCCACAGCTGCCACCTCCTGACCCACAGGCCTTGGCACAGGGTTGGGCATTGCTGGGCCGACAATGCCCTCCTGACCCCTGTCCCTGCTGCTTTGAAATGTCTCCTGTGGTGTGGTGCAGCAGCACATCTCAGCTGCCTCCTAACATGCATGAGATCCCAGGTGAGGTATTTCATAGGCACCTGCCCTGATCTGCATGTGTAATAATTCCCTTTCCATTTTAACAGGAATTGAGGTTAATGTAGAAATCCCAAGTCTAAACTCCTGAGGAGGAAATTCAGGAGCATTGCTGCAAGTCAATTTTGGGAGCTTTGGAGAAAATACCTTATTTTTACTGGACACAAAAAAAAGACATATACATATATGTTGAGCAATCCTAGAATCCCCTCTCCTCTTCCAGGTTCCATTTTTTATCCAACCAGTGGATGATAACCCCTTCCTATCCCAACAAATTACCTTGGACACCCAGAGTAAAATCCCAACTGCTTTGTGTAGATTAGTTGGTGATAAACATACAATTTCTGGGTTTTAAAGGCAATTTTTGCCCCCACAGGCTGGTAGTGAGTGGTTCTTGTGTGATTTTTATCCTGAGGGGGATGAATTTGTGTTAAATGTTTGAGGGAACTTTTGCCCCAGGGAAGCCAGAAGCTGAGGCTTTGAGGGAGGGGTAAATTCAGTGCCCAAACCCAAAATCAACCCTGTAAAGAAGCATTGCTAGTGTGCATTTATTTCTCCCTCACTGCTAAACAGACTTACTGAGAGTGGTGAGGCTGCTCCAGCAAAAGAAAAACCTCCAGGTTTGTGCCCAGAGAGCTGCAGCCAGGACTTAAGTCATCAGGTCCCCTCGAAATTAAGAGTCATTAGTGGTAGGGCCCAGTTAAGTGCAAATTGAGAGGCTCCTCTCACCTCCAGCTGTGGAGTTGGGACACTCAGAGGTGTCTGGGATGAGGATAACTGGGTGTCAGGGAGCCCCATCCCTTGGCAGGAGGATGAGAGAGCCCCATCACTTGGGGAGGAGGATGACAGAGCCCCATCACTTGGGCAGGAAGATGACAAGAGCCCCATCGCTTGGGCAGGAGGATGACAAGAGCCCCATCGCTTGGGCAGGAGGATGACAAGAGCCCCATCGCTTGGGCAGGAGGGTGAGAGAGCCCCATCCCTTGGGCAGGAGGGTGAGAGAGTGATGGGGTGCGCTGCCCCTCTGCCAGGAGGCTGCCAGAAAGCCCAATCCCTTCGGCAGGAGGGTGACCCAGAGCCCCATCCCTTAGCAAGAGCGTGCCAGGGAGCACCAACCTTCAGGCAGGAGGCTGCTAGGGTGCCTCCTCCTTTAGGCAGCAGGGTGCCCAGGCAGTCCCGTCCCTCGGGCAGGAGGGTGCCGGGGTGCGAGAGGAGCCCGGTCCCTCGGGTAAACAGCGGAGCCCCGAGGGCTGCGGAGAGCCCGGCATGGGAGGCACGGGGCCCTCCTCCACCCCTGCCCTCTCGGAGGAGCGAGAGCCGGGAGGGAAGCGGGAGGGAAGCCAGCGGGAAGCGCCCACCCTCTTCCTTGCTTTCCCCCGACGGTGGGCGGGTGGGGAGCGGCGGTGGCATCCCCGCGAGCCGAGCTGGGGCGGTACGGGCTCGGCGGGAGCGGCGAGGCCGGGGGCCGGGGGCGTGCATTTAAAGGCAGCCGCGGAGCCAATGCGCAGGAAGGGGCCGAGCATGTGGGGAGGTTGTTTACACCAGCCCGGCCCCGGGAGCTTTAACCCGGCCGGCGGCGAGGCGCGGAGCGGGGCTCTCTGGACGTTGTGAGTAGTGTGTGTGGGGGTGGTAGTGCCAGGCATCCCCCTCCCGGCTTCCCTCCCTTTTTCCTGGCATCGCTGGGAAATTAAACCAAGAAAAAGGCATATAAAAAGCCCCCAAAATAAGGATAATAAAAAACCCGCGCGCGGGAGCGGCGGTTCCCGCCCG
>VWZO01021188.1:60725-87328 GCA_013396975.1 Bucco capensis
TGCCACGCCCCCGGCGTGCCCGGTACATGCCCCTCTTCCCCTTCCCCCCCCTCCTTTCCCTTCGCAAGTCCTCCCCTCTCCTTCCCGTCCATGTCCCGCCCAACCGGAGCCTGTGCCCGGTACATTCCCCCTTCCCTTTGCATGTGTGCGTGTGTGTGNGGGACGGGCATTTCAAAACAAGCTAGGGCGGGGGAAGGCGGGAGCCGAGCGGGAGGTAAGCGCCGAGCCACGCCGGGAGATCTCCCTCTCCCTCCCTTCCCCTCCTCTGGTGGGGCCGGCCGGCTTTGCCTTCCCCCCCGCCTCCCCAACCTCCATCCACCCTCGATGCACACCCCCCTTTTCTGCCCGGTGCATGTCCTCACCGGGGCCTGCCTGGTGCNCCCGCCCCGTGCACACGTGCCCTGCACGGTGCCGCCCTCCGCGGCAAGCCTGGGCACACTCCTCCTCCTCCTAGTCTTCCCTCCCTCTCTTCCTCCTCCTCCTCCTTCCCCCTGGCACCTTCCCCACGCACACACTCTCATGCCACGCGTGTTCTGTCTCTTGCTTCACGTCCGCACCATGCCTTCCAGTCGGGATCGCTCCCGCTTGCCCTCCCAGGGGCAGGCACTGCCCGGGGAAAGCCGCTCAGCCTCCGCCGGCATTCCTGCCTCTGCCTGAGGGAAAAAGAAATTTGGAGGCAGGCTTCCAAAAGCATTTTCCTCCGGAGTCACTCAGCAGCTGACGTGGATGAGGATTGGGGGGAGCTCTTCCCCACACTGACATGTCCGTGTGTGCGCTCCGATGTGGGATTAGGAGGAATCTCTTTGGGAAAGCACCATGGTCTGTGAGGTGTTAGGTCATGGGTGGGTTTGGCTCTGTCCTAGGGTCACTAGATTCTTGTTGCTTCTTGATTTCCTCAAGACCCAAACTTTGCAAAGGGCTCCATGCAGATCTCTTGTTTCTTGGTCATATGCGGTTTGGGAAAGGCTTTGGGATGTTTTGGGATGAGAAGGAGCTTTTTGGAAACCCCTGGCTGGAAGAGAAGACCAAAAAAATTGGGCTTTATTATTAGTGATTGCAGCTTTTGGGGTCTCTTGTGGGGTGGATTTTGTGGTCAGGGTTGCTGCTTTGTGGTAGCATGATGCTCTGTGGCAGGAGTTAGGCTGGGCTTGAGGGAACCTACTGGCATTTATCCCTAAAAAAAAAAAAAAAATGAGTGGAAAAGGGGCTGTGCTGTAATTGCAGATTCTCCACAGAGAGGATTTGTGCCAGTGGTCCTGCTGTGGGTGCAGGAGCTGCCTTCCTCCTGGAAAACAGCAGCTGGGATGAGCACTGGGGCACTTTCCCAGCTTCCTCAACAAAACATTCCTTGCTTCCCAGCCTTCCCAAAAGTTCCAGCTGGCCTTCTCTCTGCCAGCAGCAGCGACAGTGCTGGTAGGCACAAGGACTTGATGGTTTTTTCCCCCAGCAAGAGCTGGAAAACCCCCATCCAAAATCCACACCCGGCATTGAAGCAAGGAATACTTTGGGATCTATGCTGGCTCTGACCCCTGCAGTGCGTGATGGCTAACAGCTGGGAGGGCTTGTGGCCTCCTGGCTCTTCCCAGCTCTCCCTCCTCTTCTTGCTTTGTGTTTTGGGGCACGGGATAGGAGGGGAGGGAAGGATTTTTTGGCGTTGGCTTGTCACCCTGGGCTGTGGGCTGAGTGCCGAAATAGGCTCCAGCGTTCAAAGGTCTGCTGGAAGCAGATGTGGCTCCAAAAACCTTGGCTTTTGGGAGGCTTTTCCTTCCCTTGGTTGCAATTGTGCCTCTTTTCCCCTTCCCTCTCCCTCCCCAAAGCAGAGGGGGGAAGGAAAGGAAAGGGAAGGTGAAGTGAAACCCCAAAGGAAATGAGAAGCAGCTTCCCACCTTCGGCACTGCCCTCCCTACACCTGGCCACTGGCCAAGTGCTGCCTTGATCCTGCCGGGACGGAGACTTGGCACCAACGTCACCGTGTCAACTCCCTGAGCCCTCCAAAGGGGCACTTCCCAAATCCTGGTGACATCCAAGAGTGAGGTTTGAAGGTGCTGCAGGATAAAACATGCTCTGGTGGTTGATTCCTGCAGAGGGGTTTTGCTGTGGCTTCGCTCTGGGATTTGAGGCAAACTGCTGTGTACTTCCCCACCAGCTGCTTTGGTCTCCTTTTGGCTAAGTCCCATGTGGTGCTGTGGGATCAAAGGTGCTTGCTCAGGTCACTTGTGTTGATCGGAAACCATCAGGCGTGATCAGACAGAGGATCCCCTACTGATGTCTGTGTGCTGCATCCAGGGAGAGGGAAGCCAGCAGAGCTGCTCCGCTCGCTGCGGCCTCTTTGATCCAGGTGGTGACGGTAGCAAAGTTCCTGGGCACGGGCAGCCCTGGCATTCCTCTCTCCTGCTCTTCCTGCTCTGCTCTTTACGGCTTCTGAAGAGCTGTTAATTTTCTACTTGTGGCCGTTGGGATTTCAGGGGAGGACAAAGCAAGTGGAGCAGGTAGGGTTATTCATAAAACTGCTTGTAAATCTTGGGTGGTTTGGAGTAACCCTTCCTGGGACATCTGGAGGTTGAGGGGAGCAGTGAGCTCTTCTTGCCTGCCTTGGGAAACTTCTCATAAATCAGATATCAAAAAAAACCAACCCTATTTGATGTGCTGTTGAAATGCTGCTGCTTTGGGAACTGAGCATCTCTTGCTGTTGTAAGAGGAGGGGAGGCTCTGGGGGCAAGCTCCCAGCAGCTCAGGGTTAAGGACTGAATTATTAAGGTTGGAAAAGACCTTGAAGATGATCAAGTCCAACTATTAGTCTAACACTGCCAGGTCACCACTAACCCATGTTCCTCAGCACCACATCTCCAGGGCTTTTCAATTCCTCTAGGGATGGTGGCTCCAGCACTGCCCTGGGCAGCCTGGGCCAATGCTTAAACACTCTTTTAGGAAGGAATTTGTTCCTAATATCCAACCTAAACCTCCCCTGGTGCAACTTGAGGATGTTTCCTCTCATCCTGTTGCTTGTTCTTTGGGAGAAGCAATCAACCTCCACCTGGTTCCAAGCTCCTTGCAGGGAGTTGCAGAGTGAGGTCTCCCCTGAGCCTCCTCTTCTCCAGCCTAACCAAGCCCAGTTCCTCAGCTGCTCCTCAGCACACTTGTGCTCTAGACCCTTCCCCAGCTTCCTTGCCCTTCTCTGCACACACTCCAGCACCTCCATGTCCTTGTGGGAGGGAGTGAGGAGCCCAAAGCTGAGCCCAGGCTTGGAGCTGTGTCCTCCTCAGTTCCCAGGCCAGGAGGACAATCCCTGCCCTAGTGCTGCTGCCACATTAATGCTGCTCCAAGCCAGGATGCTCTTAGCCTTCTTGGCCTCCTGGGCCTCTTGCCCAAGCAGCATCTCTTCCAACTTGGACTCTCTGTGGCCCAAGTTATGCTGCAAGCTTGGCACCTGACAAACCCTCAGCAACCATCTGCAGCCCCTGACACTCACTAACAAGCCCAGGCAGTGTGACAGAGGTGACAGCTCACAGCAACATGAGGAAAAGCTATGTCAGAGGAAAGGGGAGCTCTTTTGGGGAACAAAAATTGGTTAAGGATAGAATTTAGGATAAAAATGCTCCAAATCTTTCCTTTTCTCACAAAGCAGGGCAGGAGGAAGCTCTTGATTTGTCCTCTGGGAGGGCTGGGCATGAGTTGCAAGCTTGGAGAACCCTTTCCCAAAAGCATGAGAGCTCCCAAAAGCATGAGATTTTCCTCCCTTGCCAGTGTCAGGGTGCTGGCTGAGAAGGGGCACTGGCTTTGGCTGCCAGAGTTTTCCTCCCTTGCCAGGTGCAGGCAGAGGACTTGCAGGACTGCTCTGGGCACAGGCCCAAGCCTGGAGGTCAAGGTTGAAGAGCACTGATGGCAGGTTTCAGCATGCCAGGCAGGAATAACCATGTTGGCCTCAGGAATGTGTGCTGCTGGCAGCTTGAGATGGGGACCTGAGCACCTCACTGTGTCCCCAGTGTTTCCTTTGGGCTGGCTCATCCCCCTTTTCTTTTCCAGAGAGCTTTAGAAACGACTCTAAAACCAAGAGCTGCATGGTGAGGGGAGCTCAGACACAACAGCCTTGGTGCCTGAGGCTGCTGGAGCAGCAGAGAGCTGCTTTCTCACATCCCAGGGTGGGGAGAAAGACACTAGTGGAACATGATGGTCCTGATCCAAAGGTAACATCCCTGTGTCTTTGTGTTCCCCAGCATGTCCAAGATGGCCAGCATGCTCTCCAGGAGGCTGGGGAAGCGTTCCCTGCTAGGCAACCGCATCTCTGCCCCTGGTGCCCTGCTCGATGGGGTGCTGCTGGCCACCCACATCCCTGCCTTGCACACTGACCTTGGCCAGCTGTCTGCTCACACACTGCCACAAGAGGATGCATCCTGTGTGCCAGCAGGGGAGGAGAGCAGCCAGGCACCCAGGTTCTCCAGTGCCAGCCACCAGCAGCTCTGCACTGGGCAGCAAGTACGTAAGGAGGAAGATCTCAGTGTCCTTGGTTGGGAGGGGAGAAGATTCCTGGGGCTCTACTCATGTCAAGTGCAGTGGGGATCTGGAATTCCCAAGAGTTGTTCATGGCTGTTGGTGTTAGTGCACTTGGCCTGGGCCGTGCCTGATGTGTTTAGACCATAGTGGTTCAAGTGGAGATCCATCTCCAGGAGATGTTGATATAAAGGTGGGGTCTCTAGAGAAAGGTCACAGAGTCATTAAGGTTGGAAAAGACCTCTAAGATCATCAAATCCAACCATCAACCTATCACTAACATGCCACTAAACCATGGCCCTAAAGATCTGACACTTCCCTCCAGCATTCTCCCAACACTCTGAGGCTAAGGGAGAGAGTTTCTCTGCATTTAGTGACTCCCAGTGAGCTTTTCTTCCGTGAACATGTCTTATCTCCTCATAACTCATGTTTACCTCTGAAGGGAAGTGGCAAGAAGCCCTCATCCCTAGCTTAGCCACAGTGGCCATGAGCCTCATGGCTCAGTATGCAGGGCTGGGACTCTGTGGTGGTGAAGAAGCTCTTAGGGAAGAAGGATAAAGTGCAATGGCTTGTCCAGAAAGGACATCTAGTCCTGCTGGAGCACACCCTGGGCTCCTGATGCTTAGGAAAGCCATGTCTTGGCTGGGATGGTGCCTGGAGCAAGGGAACAGCACATGTCCTGATTCCCTTAGCTCTGGTCCCAGCACAGGCGGCTTTTCCCACCCCAGTGTTCCTGCTGGAGTTCCCACCTGAGATGTTCTCCCAGGCTCCTCCCTGGTCAGGGTGTGGGGTGTGTGTGTCCATTCCATGTTAACTTCTTGCTGTGACACTCGTGGTGCTTCCAGAGAGAGATGTTCCTGTTCCTATAAATAGCCAGAGACACATGTAGAGTCTTTTGACACAGATCCATTTCCATGACCAGAAATAGGCTCACAGGGGAGTAGTGGTGGAAAATTGCCCATCAGAAGGAGTTTGGGACTCTGTGATGGAGGAGGTGAGGTTTGCACAGCTCCAAGAAGAGAAGCCAAGGTTTGAATTCAGGGTGACTTCACCCAGGAAACCTCTGTTCCCCAATCCCATTGTAGCTGTCAATCCTACTTTGCCAGGGTATCTAATAATTGTGGGAGTCCTTGCAGCAGGACAACATGGAGAAAAGTCCACCCAAAGCCATGACTTGGAGAGGTAGCTGATAGCAGCTTGGAGAAACTCCTCAACTTGGGATTCCCAGAGCTGAGGAGCTCAGTGATGGGATTGGGGATGAACCGTCACCACCTCTTTGCTTTGCTGTGGCAGGAGAAGCTCTGCCTCCATCCTAAAGCCTTCTGTAGCCCCTGCAAGTGGTGGGTGGCACTGACAAACCTCCCCTTGTGCCATTTCCAGGTGGTCCTCTCCTACAATGGGCAGGAATGCTCTGGCCCCATGGAGCAGCACAAGGAGCTGAGCGACAAGGCGAAGGCACTGCTGCCGGAGCAGAGCCTGCAGACATGCTGCAGGGTGCAGGAGCTCCAGCCCCCTGCCCTGCCCACAGCTGGTGGTCCTGGCCCTGCTGAGGTGCTACAGAGATCTGTATCCAGCAACATTGATGTGCCCAAGAGGTTTGTGCCTTTCCTGGTGGGATCTTGGGGAGGAGAGGGATGGCTCCGGCAGCGCTCGCTCGTGCACTTACACCACCAGAGAGAGAGAGAGAGAGAGCGTGGTGATGCTGAGAATATATCTGCTTTCCCAGCGTGGGATTATCCAGAGGATGGTTAAATTTAGGATTAAGGGGATTTGGCATTTTGTTTTCTCCTCCAAATGGGGAGAAAACATCTTTCCTAGTGACTTCAAAATGACTCAGAGTCAATGGAGGGGAGGTGGTGGGGGTGAACCTGCGCTGCTGCCCTTTGGGTGCCATCTGGCTCCCTGGGTCATATCCAGGCTGTTTCTCTGCTGGCTTTTTTGTTCCTCCCTGTGTTTTACATCTCTCCCTTCACCCTGCAGGAGAGCTGACACTGCTGTGGAGATGGATGAGATGGTGGCAGCCATGGTACTGACC
Organism: Bucco capensis; assembly: GCA_013396975.1. Lineage (NCBI taxonomy): Eukaryota > Metazoa > Chordata > Aves > Piciformes > Bucconidae > Bucco > Bucco capensis. The sequence goes on from VWZO01021188.1 coordinate 67,249, forward strand.
AGCCTGTCCTGCAGCCCTGTGGTGCAGAGCCCTCCCGCTGGCGAGAGCAGCATCCCACGTGAGTGTGCACTTCAAACAGGCACCTGGAACCAAGGGACAGGTGGAGAAATGTGCTGTGTGCCCTTTGGAGCTCAGTGCCAGGGCTCTGGCACTGCTGCAGAGGTGTTTTAGAATCATACAACCATCGAATTGTCAGGGTTGGAAGAGACCTTAAAGATTCTCTAGTGCCAACCCCCCTGCCATGGGCAGGGACACCTGGCACTAGAGCAGCTTGCTCCCAGCCCCAACACTGCCAGGGCTGGGGCTGCCATCACCTCTCTGGCCAACCTGGCACAGTGGCTCAGCACCCTCCTGGGGAACAACTTCTGCCTAACAGCCAACCTACATCTCCCCTCCTCTAGCTTGGATCCATTCCCCTAGTCCTAGCACTACTTGACACCCTAACAAGTCCTTCCCCAGCCCTCTTGTAGCCCCTGCAGATCCTGGAAGGCCACAAGAAGGTCTCCTGGGAGCCTTCTCTTCTCCAGACTGAATAATCCCAACTTTTTCAGCCTGTCAAGTGCTAGTGCTGGGCTGGAAGTGGCCAGGGAGCAGCAGCAGGATTACTGACACTGGTTGGGGTTAAGCAAGCCAGGACAGCCCTGGCAGCATGGGTGGGGGTAACCCTGCTCTCTGCAGCCATCCCAGGAGGCCAGGGAGCCCTGCAAGAGGAGTCCCAGGATGGGGAGCAGTGCCAGGTCACTCCTTTATTTAGAGGTAGTTTCATTCCCCAGGAGTCAAATGCATCCCTAGGGATAAAAATAGGCACCCGGAGCCGTGGGAAATGTATGCCAGCTGTGCCTGCAGGGTTCCACTGCAGCCAAGGAGGATAGGGGCAGGAAAACAGGGATAAAGGAGCAAGAACTGGGAGTTGGAGCTGAGCAGAGGTGCAAAGGTGGAGGATGAGGATGGGAAAAGAGGGATAAAGGAGCAAGAATTGGGAGCTGGAGCTGGGCAAAGGTGCAAAGGAGGAGGATGGGGATGGGAAAAGGGATAAAGGAGTAAATTGGCAGCTGGTGCTGAGGTACATAGGTAGAGGATGGGGATGGGAAAAGAGGGATAAAGGAGTAAATTGGGAGCTAGTGTTGAGCAGAGGGGGAGGATGGAGATGGGGAAAAAAAGGATGAAGGAGCAAGAATTGGGAGCTGGAGCTGAGCAGAGGTGCAAAGGTGGAGGATGGAGATGGGAAGAGAGGGATAAAGGAGCGAGAACTAGGAGGTGGAGCTGAGCAGGTGTGCAAAGGTGGAGGATGAGGATGGGAAAAGGGGGATAAAGGAGTAAAAATTGGGAACTAGTGTTGAGCAGAGGGGGAGGATGAGGATGGGAAAAGAGGGATAAAGGAGCAAGAATTGGGAGCTGGAGCTGGGCAAAGGTGCAAAGGAGGATGATGAGGATGGGAAAACAGGGATAAAGGAGTAAGAATTGAAAACTGGAGCTGAGCAGAGGTGCAAAGGAGGAGGATGAGGAAGGGAAGAGAGAGCTAAAGGCCCAACACTTGGCCTTGTGTCTCCCCACAGGCTCCCGAGCAGCGTGCGATCCCTGGAAGGAGAGCGGTGATGTCTCGGACAGTGGCAGCAGCACTACCAGTGGGCACTGGAGTGGCAGCAGTGACATCTCCACCCCTTCACCTCCTCACCCTGCTGGCAGCCCCAAATACTCCAGTGAGGCCCTGAGCTCCCCGCAGGCAGATGATGGTTTTGAGACTGACTCTGACCCTTTTCTCCTCGAGGAACCTGCTCCACGGAAGAGAAAGGTAGTGCTGCTGTGGGGTGGGGGGGGGTGAGGTCCTCAGCAGCCTATAGCTGGGTTGGTGTCCCTTGGAAGGGGACGCTGCCAGCAGGCAGAGGGTGACATGGGCTGTCTCTTCTGGCAGAACTCAGTGAAGGTGATGTACAAGTGTTTGTGGCCAAGCTGTGGCAAGGTGCTGCGCTCCATCGTCGGCATCAAGCGGCACGTCAAGACCCAGCACCTCGGGTAAGGGGAAGCTTGCACTGAATCCTGAACGTTGGAAAAGACCTCTGAGATCATCAAGGCCAACTGTTAACCTAACACTGCCAAGGCACCACTAAACCATGTTCCTCAGCATCACATCTCCGGGGCTTTTCAGTCCCTCCAGGGAAGGGGACTGCACCACTGACTGCCCAGGCCAAGGCTTAACCACTCTCTCAGGGAGGAATTTGTTCCTAATGTCCAACCTAAACCTCCCCTGGTGCAACTTGAGGCTGTTTCCTCTTGTCCTATCACTTCTTCCTTGGGAGAAGAGACCAATCCTCACCTGGCTCCAAGATCCTTGCAGAGAGAGCTAAGGTCTCCCCTGAGCCTCCTCTTCTCCAGCCTAACCAAGCCCAGTTCCTCAGCTGCTCCTCAGCACACTTGTGCTCTAGACCCTTCCCCAGCTTCCTTGCTCTTGCACCTCAATGTCCTTGGAGTGAGGAGAACCAGCAGGCTTGGAGCTGTGTCCTCCCCAGTGCCTAGGCCAGGAGGACAATCCCTGATCTCCACTGAATTCCCCCCAAAATGCAAGGCAGTGAGAGTGTGGGGGTGAGGATCAGCTTCACTCTGCTCTCCTCCTGTGGTCCTTCCCACCCCAACCTCAGTTTTCTCCTCCTTTTGTCCATGTTTTCCAGTAGATCTTTTTCTCCTCCTCCCTTGCCAAATGGGAATGTCCCGGGAAGGATGAGGAGAGCAGGGCTGCAGTGCAGTGGGCAGTGCTGGAATGCCATCCAGTGCTGGATAAACACACTGGGAGTTGTTTCCTGCTGGGTGAACTGCAGAGCTATGGTCACAGCTCTGCTAAATGAGCCTGATTAGAAAGGAGCAGAGGATTTTCAGTGGTGCTTGGTCAATGTGCTGATGTTTTAAAAGGCCCTGGAAGAGGAAGAGGTATTGATCTTCCTTGGAAGCACCAAGTGCTGCTGGACAGGCAGTGGCTGTTGCTGATTGCAGTTAACATAATGCTCTGGAGCTTGAGAGCAGAGTTGTTTGGCCCAGGAGGGGTGAGATCTTTCTCCTCTGAGGAGCTCAGGGGCTGCTCAGCTGGATGCAGCAAGAAGAGTGTGGCCAGCAGGTCCAGGGAGGTTCTCTTCCCCTCTCCTCTGCCCTGGTGAGGCCATAGCTGGAGGATTGTGTTCAGTTGTGGGCTCCCCAGGTGAAGAGAGTCAATGAACTAGTGGAGAGAGTCCAGCAGAGCTAGGGAGATGCTGAGGGCACTGGAGCATGTGTGGCAGGAGGAAAGGCTGAGAGCCCTGGGGCTGCTGAGCCTGGAGCAGAGCAGAGCCAGAGGGGAGCTGCTCCATGCTGAGCAAGAGCTGAAGGGTGCAGGGGGCAAGAGGCTGGGGCCACACTCTGCTCAGGGGTGCCCAAGGCCAGCCCAAGGGGCAATGGGCACACACTGGAAGGCAGCAGGAGCAAGTTGTTTGGGGTGAGGCTGCAGAGCCCTGGCCTAGGCTGCCCAGAGAGCTTGGGGAGTCTCCTGGTGTGCAGAGATTGCAAGGGCAGCTGGAGGGGATGCTGGGCAAGCTGCTGGGGCTGAGCCTGCTGGAGCAGGGGGGATGCACTGGATGATCCCCAGAGCTCCTTTCCAACCCCTAACAGTCTGTGATTCTGTAACGGAAACAAGATTTTCCCCACTCTCTCCTCCTCAGGGACAGTGCTGACTCTGAGCAGCGGAAGAGGGAGGAAGATTTCTACTACACTGAAGTGCAAGTGAAGGAAGAACCAGCAGCAGAGGCAGTGACTGCTCCCAGCCCCACAGCTGTATCTGCCCCCATCATCATCCAGCAAGCCCTGGCCAAGCCAGAGCCACTGCTGCTGGAGCAGCCAGTGCTGGAGCCCACCCTGGCCAGCAGTACCCTGAGCCAATCTGCCCCTAGCTCCTTCTGGCACATCCAGGCTGATCATGCCTATCAGGTGAGCTGCTGCCATCTCCCAGGGGTGGGGCCTCTGCTAAAATCTTACCTAAGGGCAGGTTATGATGGTGTTAGCTCCACAAGGCCCTCCTGTGGCAGGGATGGCTCATTCATAGAATGGGGGAATGATTTAGGGTTGGAAAAGATGGTTAAGATCATCAGGTCCAGGTGTTAACCAGCACTGCCAGGGCACCACTAAGCCATGTTCCTCAGCACCACATCTCCAGGGCTTTTCAACCCCTCCAGGGATGGGGACTGCACCAGTGCCCTGGGCAGCTTGGGCCAATGTTAACCACTCTCTCAGGGAGGAATTTGTTCCTAATATCCAACCTAAACCTCCCCTGGTGCAACTTGAGGCTGTTTCCTCTCATCCTGTTGCTTGTTCCTTGGGAGAAGACACCAACCCCCAGCTGGCTCCAAGCTCCTTGCAGGGAGTTGCAGAGAGTGAGAAGGTCTGCCCTGAGCCTCTTCTTCTCTCCAGCCTAACCAAGCCCAGTCCCTCAGCTGCTCCTCAGCACTCTTGTGCTCTAGACCCTTCCCCAGCTTCCTTGCCTTTCTCTGCACACACTCCAGCACCTCCATGTCCTTGCGGGAGTGAGTGAGGAGCCCAAAGCTGAGCCCAGGCTTGGAGCTATGTCCTCCCCAGTGGCCAGGCCAGGAGGACAATCCCTGCCCTAGTGCTGCTGCCACACTAGTGCTGCTCCAAGCCAGGATGCTGTTAGCCTTCTTGGCCTCCTGGGCACTCTACTGCCTCATGCTCCTCACAGAGAGGCTTTGGTGCTGGTGTAGGCTTTCCTTCAGCTCTTGAGCCAAGCACCTTCTTTTATGCCAGGTTCAGGGGTTCCTGTGCCTCTGCCATGGCCATTCCTAGGCTGGGGGGAAGCTGCTGGCCTCCACTCCCCTGTGGTTAGCCCATGCTGGTATGCAACACACCCTTCTGCTGGCAGATAATGTGGGGCTGGAATGCAGCCACACCAGATCCTGCATGGCTCCGGATCCTGCACTCACTGCTGCATGGGATTTGGAGGCACAGGAAAGCTGGGAACTCAGAGTGGTGGCTCTGTGGGCATCCTGAGCCCAGTGGCCCTTATCCAAGGGAGCTACTTGAGAGCTGAGCACTGCTGTGGGAGCTGCAAGCTAGTGCAGGGAGAGGGTGGATAGATCCATGATTCCTTGTGTTACCTATTCTCATTCAAGGGAGTGGTTGGGACAGCATTGGAAGCAGGAAGCCTGTGGAAATAGGTGCAGAAATACACGTACAGACCAGGATGGGGCATGTGGTTTGGGCTGGCAAGCAAAAGCAGTGGCAGGAGTGAGGAAGCTGCTGGGACACCTGTGCTGGTAGCAGCATCCAGCAGTGGAGGACAGGTTGCATGAGAGTTTCCATTCCACCCCCAGTGCTCCTAGTTTGTTGGGATGCCAGGCTAGGAGAACAGGATGGGCCTTGGGGCTAATGCTGCTTCCTCTTTTCCCCACTCCAGGCATTGCCCTCCATCCAAATTCCAGTGTCCCCCCACATCTTCACCAGCATCAGCTGGGCCACTGCCACCTCGACTCTCCCATCCCTGTCACCGGTGAGTCCTGGGTTCAGTTCCCCTTCATCCCTTTGGGCTTGGGAGCACAGGGGAAGCTGAGATCTGGGGGCTGGGGGCTACATGGGAGTGGGATCATGTTGTCCCACATGCCCTTTGACACTTGGCTCTGTGCAGGTGAGGAGCAGGTCACTCAGCTTCAGCGAGCCCCAGCCGCCCACGCCGATGCTCAAGTCCCACCTGATTGTTGCCTCTCCACCCAGGGTGGCCATCAGCACCAGGTGAGGCTCCCAGCAGCCTTCTCCCTTTGGGAGAAGGACACCATCCTGTGCAGCCTGTTGTAGGTTATCCTGCTCTTGCAGGTCCTTTCCAAGCCCTAATGTTCTGCGAAGGGATGCTGAAGTGCAGCAGAAAGATGCTCAGGCTTTACCTTTGGATCTGTTACCAAAATTCTGCAGCAAATGGATAAATTCTAGAATCAGAAGAAATTTTAGGTTGGAAAAGACCTTTAGTAAGATCATCAAGTCCAGCCATGAGCCAGCACTGCCAGGTCACCACTAAACTATGTCCCTCAGCACCACATCTCCAGGGCTCTGAAAGTCCTCCAGGATGGTGACTCCATCACTTGGTTGCCTGTGCCTTGGCAACCCTTTTTGTCAAAGAGAAAATCACTAAGAACAGGTTCAGGAGCTAAAATATTATCCCCAAGATCCAAGTCAATGGCTGACAAGAGATGCAGAAATCTTGGTGGCAGAGGCTTAGTCTAGAAAAACTACTTTCAGCTTTTTGTGCCCCAAGTCTGCTTTGTTTCCCTGCAGACACATGATCCTTGGGGTGCTCCTTCCAAGGTAGCTCTGTGCTTTCTGCTGCTTTCACTGAGCTTTCCTGCTTTGGCTGAAATTCTCTCATCTTTCCTCCTTTCCTGAAGAAATGTTAATCCTGTGTTATCTGCCAAATGAGCTAATAGCTCTGACTTCAATCAGACAAACAGAATGGGTTTGGGTTGGAAAAGACCTCTAAGATTGACTCCAACTGTTATCCAGCACTGCCAGCTCACCACTAAGCCATGGCCTCAGCAGCACAGCTCCAGGGCTTTCCAACCCCTCCAGGGATGGAGACTCCAGCACTGCCCTGGGCAGCCTGGGACAAGGCTTAACCACTCTTTCAGGGAGGAATTTGTTCCTAATATCCAAGCTAAACCTCCCCTGGTGCAACTTGAAGCTGTTTCCTCTCATCCTGTTGCTTGTTCCTTGCAAGAAGACACCAACCGCCAGCTGGCTCCAGGCTTCTTGCAGGGAGTTGCAGAGAGTGAGAAGGTCTCCCTGAGCCTCCTCTTCTCCAGCCTAACCAAGCCCAGTTCCTCAGCTGCTCCTCAGCACACTTGTGCTCTAGACCCTTGCCCAGCTTCCTTGCCCTTCTCTGCACACACTCCAGCACCTCCATGTCCTTGTGGGAGTGAGTGAGGAGCCCAAAGCTGAGCTCAGGCTTGGAGCTGTGTCCTCCCCAGTGGCCAGGCCAGGGGGACAATCCCTGCCCTAGTGCTGCTGCCACACTAGTGCTGCTCCAAGCCAGGATGCTCTTAGCCTTCTTGGCTACCTGGGCACACTTTCCTCTTGTCCTACCCATTTGTTCTTTGGGAGAAGAGTCTGAGCCTCCTTCTTTTCCCCTCTCTTTGCAGGAAGATCCGTGGTGAAGCCAAGAAGTGCCGGAAGGTGTATGGCATTGAGCATCGGCACCAGTGGTGTACAGCCTGTCGCTGGAAAAAAGCCTGCCAGCGCTTCCTGGACTGAGCTCAGCACCATGGTGCCACATCCTTTCCCTGCTCCTGCCTCAGGAGCACCAGAGTCCCTCACTGCTGCAACCAGGGACCTTTGGAGGTAGCTCCTGGAAGGCCAGAAGACACTTCCAGAGCTGCGTGTCTTCCTCCTGTCCCTTGTCCATGCGCTGGGTTTGCTCTTCTCTTCCAAACCTTTTTCCAGCCTTTTTTTTTTGGTGGTTGTTTTTTTAACCTGAAGAATTCTCTCCTTTTTTTATTTTGTATAGTAAAAGCTGGAGCTGGGAGGGAAGGAAAAAACCAGTTCCTCAGGGTTTTGGGAATGGGGGGAGATTGGAGGAGATCTGGGGACCAAAGAGCTTCCTGCATTTCCCAGATCAGCCCTAAAAGCTTCCCAAGTATTGTAGCATGGCTGGAGTGGAGGTATTGAGGCAGCTCCTTGTGTCCTTTGACTACCTATAAAGTGCCAATCCTTTGCACCCTTTGAGGGGAGGAGGTTGGTAACCTTTTGAGAGCTTTAAAAAGGAAAATCTTGGCTTTTTGGAGCAGGAGTTGGAGGTTTCTCTCTCTCCCCTACATGGATGTGCTCATTGCTCATGTTGTGTCACATCAGTAGCTCGAGTCTCTCTGTGTTTCCAGTCAGTCCAATGTGTTGGTTGGTTTGAGAGGGAGGGGAAAAATCCACCCAAAATATTTGATTCAGAAAAAACTCTTAAGAATTTGGGAGGTAAAACCTGGTATTCCTTCTGGTGTTAGGCTTTGGAAGCCTCCTTAGCTCCCTGACAAATCCCCACTGTGGCCTTCCCAAACTAGGCTGAGCTATTTGATTTCCTGTCATGATTCCACTAGTAAAGGCAGTGGGAAGACTGGGAAGGCCTTGCCCTTAGCCCAAATTCCACACCACACTTTGATAGTGGCTTTGACATCCCAGTGAGCCTGATGGGGAGTCAGTTTTCTGACTTCAAATAGTTCTTTCCCCACCCCAAATCCTGTGGTTGTCCCAAGCTGGATTACCCCATTGGCTTTCTCCCTAAATCCCTGGGGATTTGTGGGAGGGTTTTTTTTTGCTGCAATTTGGATAATCATAAGCCAGAAGAAGCCACATCTATTGAGCCAAGAGCAATCCCTACCTGGGGAAGGGTTTGAAGGAGCTCACACACCAAGACTCAACTTCCCTTATCACTTATCAAGTGGCTGGGAGAATCTGGAGTCACTCCCAAATGGCCATGAGCCTCCTGAAGGGACTAGGTGGGCAGGGAAAGCAGGATGAGTGCTACATGGATCTGTGTTCCTGGTGCTTGGGTACCTATTTTTGTTGTTTGTTTGCTGGTTTGTATGTATTTAACAGTATTTCATCCCACAAATGGATCTTCATCCTGCTAGCCAACCTCCAGCTCCAAAATTTGGCCACTGGTAAGCCACAAGCAAACCCCCTGGGCTTCCATCCCAAGTGGATCTGGGAAGCTCTGGCTCCAATCCCAAGGGAAGAGAAGAGGTTTTGCTCCTTGAGAGGTGCTCACTCCACGCTGGGAGAAGAGCCTTTCCCTCTCCTGCCACACACTGCAGGTTGCCAAAATGACTTTCCAGAGCATGTTGCAGGTTGGTGCTCCACATCCACAGCCCTGCTAACCAGAAATTGCCTGGCAGGATTGTAGCACTACTCAAAAAAAGAGGGATTTGGGGTTGTTTTTTTCCTAGCCCCCATGCCTTTGCCACTGCCTGACCTGTAACATTGGAACAGCCAAGCCAGCACTACCCCATCCCTGTGGAGCTCTTCATCCCTTTGCAAGGGACATTTTTCAACTCTCTTTTGTAAAGATGAGGCTCAAAACTACACCCAGAGCATGGAAGGAAAAAAAAAAGGGGAGACATTTGTGCTTTTTCCTCAAACCTTGTGCCTTTTGTCCCCAGCACTCAGCTTTTCCTTCTTGGCTTCTTAAGCCCTTCCTGCCCCAAAAGGGTGTGAGGGCAGAGCTGGGTTTGCTCCAGCACTGCCTGGACACTGCTCAGCTCCCACCACTGCCAGCTCAAGCACTCAGGAAACATCAAACCAAGCCATTGGGATGCAGGGCAGTGGGGAAATTCATCCCCACTGGAATTAGAGGGGAGAGCATCAGGCACTTGCCAAGCCTCAGCAATCAGGTTTTTTTTCTTCTGGCAGTAGTTGATGTGGCCAAGAAATAAAGCAAAAACAATGCCTTTGGAAGCAGAAAGGTCTCTTTGGAACAATCTTGGCATCGTCCAACCCTCAAAATCCCAGGGAGGCAGCTTCCCTCTGCCCTGTGTCCTTGCTGTGCCTCCTCTTCCTCCAGAGCTTCCTACCTGGAGCAGGCAGGAGCATTTGAGCTCAGCTTTGGGTGATTTCCTAAGGTCATTCCTGGTCCAGCCTTACCCTTCCCTTGTCTTTGTGCTCATGGCTCTTGTCTTTTCTCTTGCCTGGAGAAACCAGTGCAGGACACCTTGTGTTTTTTAGGATTTTGGGGTATTTTGGTTATTTTTCCTTCTGCTTTGGGTGTCATTTTGGCATTTTTGACACTCTGAAACAGAAAAACCTCCAATTGTTTGTTTGTTTTGCAGTCTCCCACCACGTCCATCAGGTTGGCATTTGGTAGATCTTTTGGGGGGTTATCCTTTTTTGGTTCTTTTCCCCATTTATTCCCCTTTCCAGCCACCTCCCAACTGCTAGGATTTTTCCCTCTTCTTCAGCCTCAGCCACCTGGAAATCCAACTCCTGATCCTTGGAGCATCTGTATGTATGTATATAGGAATCTCTTAACTGGGCACTAATTAAGTTGGAGTAGGTGAAGTCTTTTGGTCTTGTTGGAGCTTTTTCTCAGCTGTCTTCCAAGTATTATTTTTATTGTTAAAAAAAAAAAAAAGAGGGGAAGGGGGGGAGGGAGGAAAAAAAAAAGCTATGAACTACAAATGTGAAATGTCCATTTTTACAGCAGCAATAAGGAAAATATATTTTCTAAGAAATAAAAAGAAAAGTTGCCCCATAACTCACTGGCTCTGCCTTATCCTTTTGGTTTGGGTTCTCCTTGCCCTCTCCAGAGATGTTTATTTCTCCCTCACCACAAGCATTTCTGGCACCACTAGGTAGCAGTGTCTGCTCAGGGCTGGGAGCTGGGATGGCAGTGCTTTTCCCTCCTTCCTAGTCTTTCTTTTTGGTCATTTTTTTCCACCCCAAATCATCAAGTTTTTAACCTGGAAGCAGCAGGGAGAGATTTCCTAGGTGGGTGTCTAACCAGTGTCCTGCAAAGTCTTGCAGCCTGGAAACTTCCAAGGTGAGAATTGCCTCTTGATGAAGAAAAACAAGTGGATAATTGTCTATGTTTAATGTGTTTTGAGGGAGTTTGGAGACCTCTCTTCCAGGTCATTTTTGACTTGCCAACTGCTGGCCAAAAAAAGCAGCAGAAATCACTTCTCTGCCTGGAGCTGGTTTGTCACCTGGAGATGTACAGATGGCCCCAAGCTGAGTGGTGTGGTTGATATGCCTGAGGGAAAGGATCCATCCAGAGGGACTTGGACAAGCTGGAGACGTGTCCATGTAAGCCTTCTGAGGTTCAACAAGGCCAAGTGCAAGGTCCTGCATCTGGGTCAGGGTAAGCTCAGTATTAATCCAGGCTGGGGATGAAAGGATGGAGAGCAGCCCTGAGGAGAAGGATTTGGGGGGACTGGTGGGGGAAAAGCTGGAGATGAGGTGGTAATGTGTGCTCTCCCAGCCCAGAAGCTAACTGTGTGCTGGGCTCATCCCCAGCAGGGCAGGGAGGGGATTGTGCCTCTGCTCAGAGCTCAGCTGCAGGGCTGGGGCAGCTCTGGAGTGCTCAGCACAGCACAGACATGGAGCTGGGGGAGCAGGGACACAGGAGAACACAGCAAGGATGCCAGGGCTGGAAGCTCTCTGCTGGGAGAGCTGGGCTTGTTGAGCCTGGAGAAGAGAAGGCTCCAGGGAGACCTTCTTGTGGCCTTTCAGGACTTAAAGGGCCTGGAAGCAAGCTGGGGAGAGACTTTTTATCAGGAGCTGTTGGGACAGGACAAGAAGTGTTTGAGGAGATTGAGATTAGGTATAAGGAAGAAGTTCTCCACTGTGAGGGTGGGGAGACCCTGTCCCAGGTTGCCCAGAAAGCTGGGAGATGTCCCATCCCTGCAACCATTCCAGCTCAGGTTTTATGGAACTCTGAGCATCCTGCTCTAGTTGCAGGGGGGATTGGACTAGATGACCTTTCCAGATTCCTTCCCACCCAAACCATTCCATACCTCTGTGTGCAGTAGGACTGACTCCTCTATAGCTCTGCCACATCCCAGCCAAGGGAAGATTTCTATCTCCACTGGGAAAATGATGCAAATGGACCAAACCTACCTTTTTTTATCCCTCTAAACCCCAGCTGAGCAGGACAATTCCACCTCTCCATGGCAGGAGAGCTCCAGCAGGGATCTGCTTTCCAAGCAATGCCCCAAGTGACTGTGGCCAGTCGCAAGGATATCGTAGAAACAGTAAACTGCTTTATTAATCCTTTTTGCTATGTACAAGTTTAATGGAGAAATTGATTTGTAGGAAACAATTAAAAAGAACAAGAGCTTGGATTAAATTTTTTTGCCTTTTTTTGTTGTTGTTGGGGTTGTTCTCTTCATTTTTGTCCTTTTGTACAAACAGTGAAAGGGCAAGGAGTGGAGACCCAGAAGGTGTAAGACCCAGGTGAGGTTGCTCCTGGGATATGCCTTTTTTGGGGGGAGGGAGATGTGGGAGAAGGAGTAAATTGGGCAGAAGAGAACTAATCAGCTCCCATTATCCTACCTGGGAGCCATGCTGCATCCCGGCGCGGGGAATGGGACGCGACGCATGCCGGGGATGGGGAGGAGGGAGCCGCGCGACACGGCGATGCGCACCCGCGCTTCCCAAGCGCTGAGCAAAGAAGTCAACCCCGAGGGCTTTGCGAAAGGAAAACGCTTGGAAAAAAGGAGGGGGGGAATGGGAAAAGATGCGGAAAGGAAATGGGGGGAAAAACCTCCTCCCCGTTTCCAGGTGGTTGCAGGGTGCTGGGGTTGGGCACACGGTGGGGATGTGACCCCCACAGCATCCTGGAAGTAAATCCCATGGGAAGCCCGAAGTGCCAGCGCTGCCAGGGAAGGGTTGATTTTTTTTCCCACTGGATTCAAGTTCAACCAAACAAAGGAAAAGAAAGCTATTTTTGTGTGTGTGCACACCCAAATCCTTTTGTTTTCTCCTCATTCTGCCTCAGTTTTCCCCCCGCGCTCCTCTTCCCCACCCCATCCCCGCGGTATCTCGCTCCCGTCGGCGGCCGAAATTCCTTCAGGGTCCTTGGAATAAATGTGCCTCTAGGGAGGGAAGAGCAAAGTGATGTCTGGAGGTGCTTTGGGCTCCGGCAGAGAGAGGATGGAGGCTGCTGGGGTGGGCAGGAGCAGGCTTAGTTTGGCCTGTGCCTGGCGGAAGGTGCTGGGAGGCGGTGCCGGAACGCTATAAAAAAAAGGGAAATGAACAAAAAAATAGAGAAAAGGAGGAGTAACAAAAAATATAAAAGAAGGAAATAAAGAGGGAAAGAAGAGAAAAAGGAAAAAGAAAGGAACAAAGTGAAGAGAAAAAGAGGAAAAAAGTAAATAAAGAGGAAAAATAATGAGGAAGAACAAAAAGAGGGAAAAAGAATGGAAAGAGAAAAATGAAGAGGAAAAACAAAATAAAGAGAAAAAGAGTAAGAACAAAATAAAGAGAAAAAGAGGAAAAAGGAAATATAGAAATAAATCAAGAGGAAAAAAGAAAGTAAAGAGAAAAAAGTACATAAAGAGGAAAAGGAAAGTAAAGAGGGAAAAGGAAAGTAAAGAGGAAAAAGTAAATAGAGGAAAGAAGAAAAATAGGAAAAAAGAAAAAGTACATAAAGAGGAAAAAAGTCAAGAGAAAAAAGAGAATGAAGAGAAAAAAGTAAATAAAGAGGAAAAAGGAAAGTAAAGAGGAAAGTAGAAAAGAAAATAGAGAAAAGGAAATACAGAGGAAAAAGAAGATGATGAAGAGGGAAAAAATAAGAAAATGAAGGGAAAAAGGAGATCAAGAGCAAAGGAAATAAGGAAAATAAAGACAAAAAGTAAAGGGAAACAGAAAAGAAGGAAATAAAGAGACAAAAAGGAAAGCAGAAAATGAAGGGGAAAATAAAAGATAATAGAGAGGGGGAAAGAAAAGAGAAGAAAACAAAGAGGGAAAAAGTAAAAGACAAGAAAAAAGGAAATAGAGAAAGGGCAAAAGGAAAGAAAGGGGAAAAAAGAAGAAAATCAAAAGAAGCAAGAAAATCAAGAGGAAAAAGAGATAAAAAAATGGAGGCCAAAGCAAAGGAAGCAAAGGAAAGGCAAGGAGGGAGAGGAAAGGAGCTGAGGGAAGAGCAGGAGATCTCCCAGGGGCTGCAGCTGGGGAGATGCCACCCAGGGAACCAAAAGCAACAGGAAGAAGAACCAAAGAAGGAAAACAAAAGGAGGAGGGAAAAAAATATCAACTTCCCCCCAAATGGTAACTTTGGGAGGGGTTGGAGTGGGGCTGGGGGGGGGAGGTCTCCCAGCTGCAGGATCAGAGAGGCTGGGTGGGAATTAACCCCGGGAGGGTGTGGGATGGGAGATGGAGAGAGGGAAAGGAGCTGCAGGGCTGGAATGGGCTCAGTGGCATTGGTGGGGATTGATTCTAATTAGTTTGATTTCTTGGATTGATTTTGATATATTTGAATTATTTTGATTTATTAGAATTATTTTGATTTATCTGAATTACTTTGTTTGGATGTCTCTCAATTATTTGGATGTCTTGGAATTCTTTGGATGTCATTGAATTATTTGGGTTTATTTGGAATTGTTTCAACTCTGTCTCTGAATTGTTTGGATTTCTTGTGATTGGTTTCAGTTATTTGGATTTGTTTAAATGATTTGGATTTATTTGGATGCACTTGAATGATTTGGGTTTATTGGGATTGATTTGAATACTTTAGATTGGTTCAAATTAGTTGGATATATCTGAGTTAGTTGGATTGGAAGTATTGGATTGATTGGAAATACTTGGATTCATTTTGATTGGAATTCTTTGACTTCATTTGGATTTGCTTTGCATGGCTTGAATTTCTTTGGAATTACTTTGCTTTCTTTGGAATTATTTTGGTTTATTTGAATTATTTTGGTTTATTTGAATTATTTTGGTTTATTTGAATTATTTTGGTTTATTTGAATTATTTTGGTTTATTTGCATCCCTTTTGCTTTTTTTCATCCCTTTTGCTTTTTTTCATCTTTTCTCCATCAATTTTCATCCCTTTTCCCTCATTCCCCCCCATTCTCAGCCATTTACCTTCACAAAACCTCAACACCTTTTCGACTTCCTTCAAGTGGCACCATTTATTTGCATTTTTCCACTCCAATTTTGTTCGCTTGCCTTTGTTTTCAATTTAAATTTGTCTTCCATTTGCTTTTGGAATTTTTCCTTCTTTTTGGGGGTTTTTTTTTTGGATTGGGAACAGAGTAGGGAAGCTCCCCCCTCCATCCTCCAGATAGCAATTTGGAGCTGCCAATCAAGAACCTTTTGCCCCTAGCAGCACCTCCGCAAGGTGCCAATGACTAACCAACCCCTCCCCGCTCAGCCTCCTTGGACCTTCTCCAGAACATTCCCCAATTTGGGTGGCCTCCCCTTGGTGAATAGTTTTCCCCCATGGACATATGTTGGAGGGGTGGTGGAGGAGGAGGAGGAGGAGGGTTGACTTTTTTGGCCGCGGCGGGTGGGCGGCAGGGGGGTTGTCCGCTTAGATCTCGTTGTGCTCGCCGATGCCACCGGCCAGGTGGTACTCACTGGAGCGAGGTGACATGCCCAGGTACTGCTTCAGGAACTCGCTAAACCTCTTCTGGTTGTTCCACTTCCTGGCTGATTTGCGCACCCCGATGAAGCCCCCGTATCGCTTCTGCACCCCTTTGGCCGTCGGCACCGGCCAGGAGCCGCGTGGGAAGACACCGAGCCGCCGGGAAATGTCCTCGGGTGCAGCTTCTAAGCCACCTTCTTCTTCTTCTTCTTCTTGGTCATCCCTGGTGGCTTCCAAAGGTCTCAAGGGCACAGCGTCCGGCCAAGGATCATCGCGGAGGTGGCGAGGTCGCGGCACGGCTCGGCCAGCACTGGCGGCACACAGCTCCCAGGTGGCTCGCGGCACGGCTTCACCTTCACACTCCAGGATGCAGATCTGCAGAGGAGACATGGAGATGGACAGCAGAGACTTGTTATGTTTGGAGGAGAGCCCCAAGGCTAATCGTATCCTGGGCTGCAGCAAGAGAAGCGTGGCCAGCAGATCCANTTCACTCAGCCCAACAGCACCATGCTGCTAAAGCACGTGGTGAAGGGTCAGAGAATGTCCTGACTTGGAAGAGACCCACAAGGATCATTGAGTCCAACTCCTGTCTATGCACAGGACAAGTCCAAAACTACACCATGTGACTGAGGAACCTTGTCAGATGGGACACTGGTGAGGACCAAGTGGTGCTCCCCAAATGCCAGATGCTAGGGAAATCACCTCAACTTCCAGCCTGCCCAGTGATGCTCTGTGTTGGAAGATGCCCATGGAAAGGTGCCAGCAGCTCATCAGCCCTTGCCTAGCCTCATCTCATGGAATCCTAGAATCATTAAGGTTGGAAAAGACCTTTAAGGTCATCAAGTCCAGCTGTTAACCAGCACTGCCAGGTCACCACTAAGCCATGGCCTCAGCACCACATCTATATCTCTTTTCAACCCCTCCAGAGATGGTGACTCCACCACTGCCCTGGACAGCCTGGGCCAGGCCTGGACAACCCTTTTGGGCAAGAAATTATTCCTCATGTCCACTCTAAACCTCCCCTGGCACAACTTGAGGCCATTTCCTATCACTTTGTTCCTTGGGAGAAAAGAGCAACCCCCACCTCAGCCTCGTAGAGAGAGAGATAAGGTCTCTATATGGTGAATGTTCTCTCCCCAAACCTGTTCCTGATCTCTCAGAGGTGGTGGTAGAGATGCTGGAGAGTCAGGGCACCTCCTCAGTATCCCTTTCCCAACTTTCCATGCTGGACATGCTCCACATTTCCCTATTGACATCCACACTCCCATCCCCCCACCCCATGCTCTGTCCTGCTGGGACCTTCAGCCAGCCATGGGCCCAACAAATCCCCAAGTGACAGGATAGTTAGTAGAGGTGAGAAGTGACATCTGGTGTGTGCCCAGAGCATGTCCTGGAATTTTTCCTCCCCAGAGGCAGGACTTTGTTCTTCACCTTGTTGAACTTCACTGGGTTCCTCTCAGCCCATTTCTCCAGGCTGGTGAGGTTCCTCTGGATGGCAGCATGACCCTGTGGTCTACTATCCATGCCTCCCAACTCTGCATCATCTGCCAGTTGCTGCCACCTCATCCTTAAAGGTCCTTAATGGAGATGTCAAGGTCCTCCTGGTCTCAGGCCACCTCACTGGCTATTTATCTAGCCTGTGCTTCAGCAGCTTGTCTGGAAGGAAGTCATGGGAGACAATGCCAAAGCCTGATGGAAGTCAAGCCAAGCTGGTTGTCACTGCAGAAAGCAATCCAGTTGGTCAAGCACAATTTCCCCTTCATAAATCCATGCTGGCTGCTCCCAAAGACCTTCTTGTCCTTCAGATGTTTGGGAAGGCTTTGCAGGATGATGTGCTCCACCACCTCCCCAAGAACTGTGGTGAAGCCAACCAGCTGCTCAGATCCTCCCTCATGTCTTCCTCAGAGACAGAGCTGAGCTCTGCCTCCTCCCAGCCCTCAGGAGCCCACCCCAATCACCATGTCCCTGCAGAGGTCATCAAGAGGTGTCCTTGGGCTTCCTCAGCACCCATCCCATCCCATCTGTGTCTCATCCCTTTCCAAGAAGCCTCATCCACCAGGTCAGAACAGAGAGCTGGCACTGCTGTGGTGTGATAGCCCCATGTGGGCTGGTACCACCAAAACCAGCACCAGAAGAAGAGTCCAACTGAATTAATGCCCAAAGATACTATGGCTGGAAGACCCAGAAGGGAAGGGTTGTCTTTCTTCACCTTGGAGTGGCTCCATCCCAGAGATATCTTCATGGTGGGATCTTAGAACTTCATGCCAGCTGGGAAAGCCCATGTAGAAGCATCCTGGCATGTCTCCTTGCTACTGACCATCTGCAAGACCAAAACCCTTGCCAAGATCCTCTTCACCATGGGCTCATTCACTTCACCAGATGAGAGATGCTGCAAGTGCCAAGCTGGTGGTGGCCCAGGGATCAAGCACATGGCTCTACAGCAGTTGGCTATCTCCAGCCAGCCAGGGCCTTCAGACAAAATAAACCCAAAGAAAAAGAGTTGTTCCAAACTGAGCTTGTGACAAGAGTCTTGTAGGTTGGGACATCTAGGAGGGTCCTTGTGGAGACACCAAGGGCATCCTGTGCTGAGCCAAGATCCTGTCCTGGGATCTCCAAGGCTTTGGCAAGGTCTCTGGCTGATGGAGAGTGGCCTGTGTTGAAGATGCAAGGTGGTGGATCACATGCAGGTAATGGCTCTGATGCCCAGTGTCAGGCTGAAGACCATCAGTGGTCCCATCAGCCATCCACAAAACAGCACCCTGACCATCCAAGTGTCCTCAGCTATGGTGCTGTGGTCTGAATTCACAAAGACAGAGCTTCTGCTGGCTGTGTTTTGGGAGTTCCTCAGCAAGCATCAGCCAATGCTCCTCCACATCCAGCACTGAAACCATCTGAGGAGGCTCCTGCTGACCTTCAGCTGGCATGTGTGGTGTCACCATGGCTTCACAGCATCCTTAGCTGACTCTGAGGACCAGGAGGTAGGTGTTTCATCCAGCTCCATCAGCTGGTCCCTGTCCTGCTGTGCCAGCTGCCATGCTGGTGCAGGCATCTCCTGTCTCTCTGAAGGATGGATCAGCCACGTGGCTGATGGCATTTCCTTGGCCATTGCTTTGGGAATGGTGGAAGCTTGCATCAAATCCCACCACGATGCCTCTTCCAGCTGAAACTGAGCCTCAAAAGCCTTCAGGTTGCTCTGTTCCTGCTTCAAACCATTCTTGCTTTGAGATACAGCCTTGCACGGGACCTGTGAGCCACCAGCCATCCCATCTCCTCTCCATCATGCTGCCAGAGAAGACAGAGCAAAGTGCAGCTCCAGAGGCAGGATCAGGCAGGAAGGGAAGGTCCCTGCAGAGACACTGGTCCCTTCAGACTGCAAAACAACATTCTGGGACAAAATTGGGGTGATCACACTCCAAAACTTGGTAACCCTGGGCTGGTTCTAACATCCCTGTGGAGCCTTGGAAGTCTCTGGTCCCACCTTGATTTTAAAGGGAGGACATTTCCCAGCCTGAGCTGCAGGCTGCTTTTAGGTGGACATCTCAAGCCAACCTGATTTATCATCACTAATCAAGGGGTGGGTGGCTGACAGAGGTGATGGATAATCCTCTGGGAGCGGAGGAGGAACAGGAGGGAAAGAAAGAGGCCAGGGCACAGCCACGGCTCAGTGGAGGAGGAAAGAAATGCTTAAGGGCTGGGAATAAAACCCAAACCTGCTCTTTCATGGCTCTTTCCATCCAGGGTTGGAGGTAAATCAAAAGGGGCTGCAGGATGTGTGGTGCCCCATCCCCACACAGCTTGTTGTCTGGTCCTATCCTGGTGATGGGGCTCCCTGTGGGATTTTGGTGGCTCCTTGGAGGATGGGGAGGTGCTCCAGAGAGGTTCAGGGTTGGGCTAGGTGAGGACAGCCATGCCACAAGCCATGGGGGGNTCTCTTGTCCAGGCTGAACAATGCCAGCTCCCTCAGCCTGTCCTCAGAGCAGAGGTGTTCCAGCCCCCTGATCCCTGCCCACTGCAGGGGGGTTGGACTAGATGACCTCCAGAGGTCCCTTCCGACCCAAACCATTCTATGATTCTATGACTTTCCTTGGGCTCCTCAGTAGCTGCTTTGGGCTCTGCACCCTCCCTCAGGACCATCCTGCTGCGCGAGAAGGAAAGGATTACGCTGGCAGGTGGCACCTTCTCCTCAAGATTTCATCCCAAAACCCTTTCCCGATCGCAACCCAACCAGCCCAGGGAAGCGAGGGGAACAGCGCTGGCCCAGCAGCCGTGGAAGGGCAGGAGAAGGCAAGCAGGGACTCACGAGGACGTCGAAGGAGTCTCGGTAGAGGTGGCGGTCGCAGTGCAGGCAGTCCCCGCGGCAGTCGCCGCGCGCGCGGGCGAAGAGGCAGAGCAGCAGCAGGTCCCAGAGCACAGCCCTCATGGCAGCGGCAGCGGCACCGGCAGCGGCTACGGAGCGGCAAGGAGAGAGCCCCAGAGCTCAGCAAAGCCACGGCAACGGCAGCGCCATGGCCCAGACCTGCCCCTGCCCCCCCAGCTCCCCAGAGATTGCCCTTCCCACAAGCCCTGCCAAGAGTTAGCCTTTGGGGAAAGGAGCCCAGCTGTGCTTCCTCAGCCCCCCAAAGAGATCCAGCGTGTCCTGCTTGTGAATGCTTTCCAGGCTATCCCGTGGCAGGAGGCCCAGCTGGGGTTTATTTTAGCAGGTGGACGTGGCAGGGTAGCACGTNAGTAGATTTAGACTGGATATTAGGAAAAAGTTCCTCCCCACAAGGGTGGTGGAGCACTGGAAAAGGTTGCCCAGGGAGGTGGTTGAGTTCCCATCCCCGGAGACATTCAAGGGGAGGATTGCCAGGGCTCTGAACAACATGGTCTAGACAGGGATCATAGAATCCTAGAATGGTTTGGGTTGGAAGTGACCTCTGGAGCTCATCTAGTCCAACCCCCCTGCAGTGCCCAGGGACATCCCCAACTAGAGCAGCTTGCCCAGAGCCCTGGCA